>JANSTX010023848.1:0-15479 GCA_027564355.1 Penthetria funebris | reverse complement strand
GTCTATATAATTCTGTTTACAATTGCACGCTTTTTATTCTACGCCATAATGGAAATATCGTCATATCGTGATTGCTAATTATTTTCCAGGAAAATCGCAACCTATGCTATTAATTGTGAGCTAATGGCGAACCATATTAAAATTGTAAAATACTGCATCGTAAAACGCCATTCATATAAGAAATCCGCAATGATGAGTAAGGGCGCAAATTGAAAGAAATCGACGGGAGAATGCAGAAAAATTGGCTAAACTACCAAACGTGTAAAAACTTATGTTAAAACCTTATATGCTACAAAAAGTTCAAGATATAACACAGTCACGAACAAAACAACGATCAACGGCATTAAAGACCATGCACACTAGTGGCAAATCCAAAAATGTATAGTGTTTTTTATGAGAAAATTTTTACTGTTCAGCAATACGTCAACGAATAAAATGCGTAACTTGTGTTTCTAACATTTAAAAGTTCTTTAATAAATCGTATCAATTCTCATTGTCAGATTCACAAATTGTAAGATTTTGCTACACGGCGTTTAAGATATATTTAAGATGAAGAGAAGTAAAAATTTCCTTAATAAAAATTTTAATAAAAATTCACAAATACGTAAGTAATTAGTAGCACAAAGCATCACATTTTCTACTTTACATATGCGCGTAAAAGAATGAATTTGAGCTACATGATCCAAATTTCCTATGTTGAAGTTGCATCAATATACTTTTTTTAAAGTCTACAAATTTTTAATACAACATTTTTGAACGTTTTTTCATTACCACTGGACAGATATACAGATTGACGCACGGAGAGAGGAACGCGCATGCCGGCGAACTGGATCCTTGCATATATTTCTTTAATTTGTCATGGATTTTGGAGATTTGCAATTTTTTGTAACTGTTTTTTTTTTTTCAATTAAGAAACTGTTGTAACGCAATTCTACAAATGTAGATATAAATTCAGTTGATGCAGATAGACACTTCTGGCATATTGGAAACGGCAATTAACATCATACGCAAGCATGTGATGAAAAAGGTTGAGATGATGCTGATGAATGTAAGTCATTGAAGTTATTTCTAGAACATCTTGATTTTATTGCCTAAATAGTTATCTTTTGTTTTAAGTCCATATAGTATGACGAAAAGGAAATTCTTTTACAGATTACATTTAACAGCAATCAATGGTATTTTTGTATATAGCAGCGATTACCCGGTACTTTAAAAGGGGTGAAAAAAAGGAGCTACTATTTAGAAAATAAGACATTCCTAAGAGTTTGCGCATCATTATTGTCCCTTATTGTGTTATATATTATCCTTAATATTTATATACTTAAATTATATATACTTTTATAAAAAAATACATACATTTGGTGTCTATGTATTCTGCGACATTAATATACTGTAATGGTAAGCTTTTAGCAAATAAAAAGAGATGATGGAACAAAGCAACATAAAGGGGTTTTCTGCAAAGAAAAAATCAAATCAAATGGTAAGGAAAATTATTAAGGCGGGATTTAATTTAGAACCGCAGCTAAAATTGGCAGTAATAATATTTTTTCTAATATTTATAGTTCACTACTAAATTAATTATCATCCTCATCCGAGACAGTAGTGATTAAAGTTAAATGTATGGAAGAAATTTTCCCATTGCGTTCAATTGTAACTTATATATGACTTAATTTCTCAGTCTTTTCACCTTTAATTGGTTTTATAATATTTCCCACGTTAAAATGAAAATATGTTATTAAAAATATATCTTTCGTATCGTATTATTATATATACACTACATATTCACTCATTTTTAAGTATATCAGTTATCCAAGCCATCTGACTTCCCTAAACTATAATATAGGCACTGTAGGCACAACATAATATTATTATATATTCGGTGTGTGTATACTACAAAAAAAAAAAAACCACACGCAATATAATAAAATTAATTTAATTTTATTCAGAAATTTATAACAGACTCTTTATTTATATGCCTTTTGTGGTTCAGTGCCTCGCTTTTGTAGTAATTAAGTTTTAAGAGATCTTCATTTAAGATTATTTTAAGTCGAAAAGTGGTTGTGTATTAATGCGCGCTGGCGTGTAAACCTAAATGAATTAGCGTTTATTATAAAAAGTAATGTATTTGCATTAAAATCTCATTAATCTCTATGTAAATGGGGATTATTTTTTATATTCCACATAAAATTTTAAATATATTTATTTAATATAAAATTAAGGAAATATTCAACGAGAACGAAAAGAAATTGAAAAAATATTTAATATTTATGAGGAATGATTTTTCACATTTTTTTAACTTATATTTTAACTTTTATTGAATACATGAAATATTATTCTATTATTATATGTTTTGATTTTGTACATTATGTGCGTTAAGGCTGATTTGTGTGCAGTGAGGCTATACACAATTGCGGGTTGAAGAAGTATAATCTATAGAAATCTAATGAGGAATTTAAGTACATACATATCTGTTAAATGATCGCACGTATGAGTAAACTGATTAAATATCACGTATAAACGTGTATAAAATATCTTCAATGAACATTTGCATATGAAAATGCTATCAGCTATAGTGCCGAATTTGCTCATAAACTGTACCAAAGTGTATAATCAATAATTTCAAATAATCAGTAGCGATCATAAAACAAGTGTATATACTAATTTTGTCACATGTATTTTGAATGAGACTTAGTTATTTTACAGAAAGATGCATATAATATGGTAAGAGTTAAAATGATCGCAAAACATGCACGAACTCATTGTATGTGGAACATATATCGTTAAGATGATCTATTATATATTTTTTATTGTTAGATGACCAATTTTAAAAGAATTAATATTTTAAACGATTATTTTTAATACCATCGAAATATCAGATCTAAAAAAATAAATGCACAGATTCTTGAGCTAATATTGTAAGGTTATGAATTTTCAAAATCTTCAGGATGTCGTTACATTTAGAAAAAAAAATATTCTCCACAGTTTCAGTGTACGTCGTTCGTTTTTGCAAAACATGAAAATGATAAAATGATCGATATATAGATTAAAATATTTAAGGCATTTGTTATATGGGGAACAGCGATTTTGGAGATAAGATTTCAAAGATATAAATCAAGAATGTCATGGTTATTGACACAGACAGCATCCTATTGAAATTTCAACTAACATTATTGTTGATAAGTTTTTATTTTAATACCTAATAATAATATTATAATTAGTTCATTTCACGACAGTAGCCATAATTAAAAAAAAAATAATTAATTACACAATGTTTGCATTTTATCAACTATTTAAAATGGAAATCTTTTTTAAAACTATTTAAATATTATTAAAATAGGAAATAAAATTTATTTTTTATTATTATTATGGTTTTAGGTCTGTTTTTGTATTATATGCTATATGATCATTTATGTAATTAATTATTTTACGCATTGTTGTGTTTTTAAATTACTATAATATCTACTATATACTTATATGATATATTAGTATATATATTAACTAATACATAATATTACATGATTCTTTTCTATTTTTACTAATGAATATAAAATTAGTAAGGCATAAATTTCGATTCCTATTAGTAAAATAATGAACTAATTAAAGGCAGATAATTAAAAGATGATGATGATATAGTCAATTTAAATAAAAAATTATAAAACATAAAATACAAACTTCATATTCATATAAAAGTTGAGTTATTAAACTTTGTTTTAATATAATTTTGAAGAATTAACGAAAGTTATAAATTTAAAAATAAAAACGCTAAATATATTTAAAAATGTATAATCGCTCATTAAATAAAACAGTAAATGCAAATTTTAAATGCACAGGTAAAATGTTTAAGTTCCAATAGATTTGTTTAAATAAAACAGTGAAATGAACAGACTAAGTTTGATTTCGGTGCAATTCATGTATACTTTTGAGTGTACACAAAGGTGGATTGATAATGAATTGAAAAAAACAAAAAATTACATTTTAGATCAGAACTCAATATATTTTTCAACATAATCGTTCTTCTGTTAAATATTGGCCGACATCATATAAATTTGGTAATACTATGCGTCTGCATAAGGATGAGCGTGATTGAAGTATCGGTAATTTTCGACGTATCAGCATTTTGTCGCCTCTATCTAAGGCTTTTGAAATTGTTGTCAAGGATCAGACAACGAATTATTTTAATGCTAATTCTCTTATTTTATGAATGTCAATCTGACTTTCGGTGGCGTGGTCAGAGCACTACTACGGCAATATTGAAAATTACTGACGATATATTCAGAGAAATTTTCAAGATAATAAACTTATTACTTTTATTGCTTGATTTTTCTAGGGCATTCGATAATGTGCCATAAAATGCATAATTTATAATTCTGAACTATGCTGTTTTTTCTAATTCTGAACTATGCTGTTTATTAATAGTTATATCTGTAGTCATAGTCAATAATGTTTTTGTATAAATGGTTGCTATTCTCATTTCCAATATGTCGTGCGTGTGGCAAATATATTTCCATACACCACCTGGAGATATATAGCCAGTTATATTTCGGTTCTCGATGCTGAACTTGTGTTCTATATCTCATTGGGCGAATGATAATGGTCTCAAATTTTAATGCCTTTATAAAATGCAGGTTATATATTTTACTGTCGCGTTCTAACTTTAATGCTTCTGGTATTGATAATGTAATAATTAATGGTTTAATCATTCCGTTTGAATCTGGAGTTAAAAATTTTGGTATCCATATGGATTCTAGGTTAATGTAATTTCGGCCAGAATTTACGCAAGCCTTCATTGTCTCTGAAATAGTTTTTTTTTATCTGCCAATTTACGCTAAACGTAAACGTATTTTATTACGCAATTCCGTATACAATGTGTGCAAGCTGCGGTGCCTTATCCAGATGAAAAGAGATTGCTAATTTCTTTCTTTGAAATATGTCTAAAGTAATGTCAAAAACTATACAACGGTTATTGTTTCGCCTTGTGAGCATCCCAGAAAACAGAGGCCATAAATGTTCGTGTCGAACGAATTGTCTTTTTGGTGCGCTTCTGCCAGGTTCTATACCCACTGATTCGGTTGTTCTCTTGTTTTTTACGGAAATGTATATTTAAGAATCCACATTTTATTAAGAGTAATAAATCGGCACGTAAAATATCTTTCAAATTACTAGTATAAACAGGATGAGAAAAAAAACGTTGCGAAGTGGTCACATGAATGCATATAGTGCATATTTGATCTATTATGCGCAAACTTTTGTCATCCATATATTGTTGATAGCTTGGGCGATCGTTTAACACGGTGTCACCTAATTTGAACGAAATGCGGTGATTATATTGATATATTAAAGTTGTACGATCGCATATACAATAAAATACACTAAATCATATTTACAATCATTTTAATTCACGGAGCGGAACCCGAATAGCATTAATTAAGTTTTGTTTTTCATTCTACGAATGAAGTTATTACATTACAAAAATAATTATTAAATATTCGGCATTCATACGCTTTTTTTAGTAGACCAAATAAAACAAATATTGTTTGTTTCAATGACTGTCGAAACAAAGCGAATTGTCATATCTGCCAGAAATTATGCATATTGTTGGAATACTTTCGAAACTCCTTAATATTTAGAATCTAGAAGTTTTTGTTCTAAGTCTTTTGTCACGATTTCGGTCTATATATATCTAACTAAAATTTAAAGTAGAATTTCACATAAATTTGTAGAATCTCTAGTTTTGATATGTTACTTAAGACTATTAACTTTATTTTTGATAGCAAAGAAATTTATTTATTTTATATATATAGGTGCATATATGGAATAATTTTATTATTATACCAAAAATATTAAAATCCTTTAAATTATGATTGACATATATAAATTCAAGAAGAGTATTTATATACTGGCCATTATTCTGATTGAGCTCTTTTTTTTATATCAGATAATAGGGAAAAGAATAATTTTTTAAAAAACATAATTAAATAACATAATTTATGTTTTTATAAAATAATGAACGAATATTAAATAACTATACTAATATAAATAAATATAATCACTTACCATTACTACATATACTATTATCATCTAATTGTCCGCTTGAATCACTATCACTATCTTCATGTCGACTATGTGGTGCTAAACTTAAATCTCTAGGACCTTGTGGTGATGGTGTTCTAACATCATCATGTACAATGCCACCGCCACTTCCGGCCAATATATCGGTGATCATGAATCTAGACCGAGGAGGTTGCAAGACAGCCATAGAACCTCTATGAATTGGTACCGTCATACCACCTCCTGATAATTCAGATGTTACGTTAATTTTTTCGCTTATTTTTGGGCTTCCGCCCGGTATTTGCCACTGAAGCACGATTTTGATTGTTTATTATTCACTTGTACAAAAAAAGTATTAGAATTTTTTAGATTAAATTTTTATTTGTTTTTATCACTTTTGATTCACGGATTTTTTTTTAATTTGATTTTAATCGAAGAAATTTATGAAAAACACAAATTTTGAATTACTAAATTATTTTAATTATTATTTATATTAAATTATTTCATTTATAATAATTTATTAAAAACTTTTCATAAATTTAAAACACTATATTAAATAATTAATTTATAAATTAATTAGTTTTATCAATTAATAAATCAATTAGTACATATATATAATAATAATAGAAATCATTTTAATTATTTGTGAAACACATTCTAATAAATATTTACAATTTACACATAAAACAAAAAAAAAACATAATAAATTATGGCTGCCAAGGACCAACTAGTCATATATTCCGAAAAAAAATTTAAAGAAATATTCATAAATATTAAATTAAAAATGTAAGATAATAATTTATCGACGAAAGTACACCAAAAATTAAAACATCGTAAAATGTTATCAAGTTATCTAAACAATTTTACAAAATCACGATATTACCACCCACAACAAATTGTTTGAATTATACAATAAAAAAAAAAAACAAAACCGGAATAATTGATGACGATTTTATTAACAAGTAACGATATCCACAATTCGCCTTGTGATTTTTAACACAACCAATACAAATCGATGTCAAACGGGTACTAAACTGCAAAATGTTTTCAAATTGTTAAGTAATTCACAGTTCTCCTGCTATACCCATACAGACCCCTGTTTTTATCAAAGTTCAGTAGTAACTTTTTTGCTACACCCAAAGTCGTTTAACCCAAAAACTAAACAACACATAAAACAAAAACCTTTAAAATAACCTAAAAAAACTCCTCCTATTTCATTGAACCAATCATACGCTATTTGACTACACACTAAATTTTATACATTGCGAAATGAAAGCTCTAAAAAAAATCACACATATAGCGGCGCCATTTGTAAATGGAGATAGTAAAGTAATTCCGGAAATAGAAGAGGAAAACAAACATAAAATAAACGAATAGAAGTGAGTACGATTTATTGTACAAGTTTAGTTTAATAGAGGTGGAGTTCTGTTCCTATAGAATGTAGTGACTTCATCAATTGTATTTTTTTTTTTTGTACTAAATCCCCTAGACCTAAATACTATGCTTAACAAAAAATTTTAAAAAAATTGATGGTAATTTTAAAAGCTTTAATTGTTTTTGCTTGAAGTATTTTTTTTTGTTTTGCATTCTCAAATAAATTATATTTTTGTGGAAAATAAAAAAGATGAGCAATTTTTTATAAGTACTAAAACGATATGAAGTCAATATAACCTTAAATGAAGAAACTCCGCCTGCTTTATTATTTTTATTTACAGTAAATTCAGATGACAAATAAAATAAGGTTTTAAAGCGTTTTTTAAAATGTACTATAAATGCTGCCTTTAGAAGTCATTATATGTGCTTTTTATTCTTCATTTTTTATTTTATTTTAATTTTGGGTGTAAAATCTTTTATTTTTTATCTTAAAAACATAAAGTTTTAAGATGGTTTTTGGGTGCATTTAATTGCATTTATAATTTGTTTGTTCACAGTATGCATTTATTAAGTACTGTTTATTAAGCCGAAAAATGATTTAATTACATAGATTATTATTATGCTTAAAAATTGGTTTAACAAAGATATTAATTATTTTCATTGAATACGTTTTTAATCAGTAAATTATATCAATATCCTTATCATTTTAACGATATTAACTTTCCGTTTCCTGCGAAATGCGCCCCAACGAATTGACGAACTGAAAAAAAACTGCGGATAATAAACAATTTTACATTTTATTATTTATTATAATTATTATTTTATAAATTTGTCTATACATCCTGCCATCCTGTACATAACGTTAAAAGTCATTCAGACTGTAATTCAGTCATTTTCAAACATAAAGACGAATAAAAATCACCGCAACATGGCGAATTGGCTAAACATGGCGAATTGGCCACCATTACTAAACATGGTGAATTGGCCACCATTACTAAACACCGCAGACTATTATCGTCATACTAATTCGTTGATAGTTATGACTGCTCAAATGGAACAATCTATACAAATCAAGTTCTATAGTGAGTTGGGTTACTTACTTTATATCAGACGACCGCCGGCAAAGCTAAATAGAAGAAGGAAGAGCGAAGTGAAAGCATTTATCATATGTTTTTCACTTATTATGATAGAATTGTGAAATAAGATGCTGCACCCAAAAAAATCCTCAGCTGAAGAATATCAACAGTGAATTCAATGTAAAGTTCTGAAAGTGTTGACTTGAACACCGTCTTCTTATGTAAAGCGTCTATCCTTATATATGTAATAACATTGACCAAATCAAGGTCGGAGAGTTTTTAAATTTAGTTAGGCATGATTTCGGAACAAATTCAATAATGTTTCATAAATATAAACATATATGGTTTTTATTATAGCACAATTACCCGTCAGGATCATACCATTTCAATAAAATACACATATAGAGTATAGTTTAACGCTGACCGGGATCCATTTTCTGTATTGATGTGTGAGTAAGAAATGAATCGAGAGACATTCCAATTACAAAATGGTTAGCAATGCTTTATTTAACAACACAATTCTGGTCGTAAGGAATTTAGTCTATCTGCACTTAAAGCCAAATCAAAATACGGAATATAATTGAACAATAATCAATGCTCGTCCTATAAATGTGTTATAGAAAATCACAATAAATGACTAATTCAGCTTATCAGGACAGAATAGTGGATATTTATTGTAAGTTGCCATATATCTATATAGTTAAATGTCATATTGCAAAAATAAATTAGTTCAAATATATACATCGTAAATGACTTTTGACATGGTTACTACAGCATTCGAATTCGATAGCCAGAATCTGTACTTATATTATCATTTGATTTTGGAACCGAGTATTTATAACTTATATACTGGTGGACGGATGACAATAATTTATCTGCAGTGCATTCATCGAGATTTAATTGCACAGACTGCGGTGGTGTATAGCGTCCGCAACACCACAGTTTGCAGTATAAGCACTGCTGTGATCCTACAATAGACAAGGGTGCGACAACGATCAAGCACAATTCAAAGATGTGTATTTGATTGATTATATGAAATATTATATATACAGTCAAGTTAATACACATCGCGAATCGCGCCCGTGACGTCAACAAGAGCGGCAATCTCCTTATATTAACGCTATATTGATGTGAATAATGCACCATACGTCAGCGGCATAAGAAATAAAAAGATAAATAAAGTATTGAAATATTTATGTAATTTGATGTTTATATGTAAATTTAAATTTTATTAATTGGTATATGAGTTTTTATTTCAATAAATTCCCGAAAAAGTTGTTTGTTTTGCATATAATAATAAAGAGTAAAATGTTCAAGATCATCAAATTTCATAATTTTTCTAAAGAGTAATTTAATCAATCAATCAATCGCAATAATTATAAAGTTAAATTGAATAATTAAATAATATCAATCTTGATATGAATAAAATGTTATATTGATTAAATTTTAAAAATAGTGTTAGCAAAACTTCCGTCTGGACTGTTGCTGGATGAGATAACTTTAATTTTCACGGAGTTACGGTCACGCAAAAAATTACCACTTTCAACGCAAAAAACGATAAAAGATGGTCTGGTAGTAACCATATATCAGGTGGCTTGTTGAATAACAACATCCATTCTGGAGATCGTATCTTTATAATTTTTCCGAATGTTATAATTAGTTGCTAATATGTTCAGAAAAATGCCAAAACCTTTTATTGTTTCATGAAATATTTCGAGACTACAAAAAATTCGAAAGATCGTATTTAAGCAATTTTTGAATATGGACACACTTCAATCTTCTGATGTAAACTATCACGATTAAGAGTCTGCACAGCTAGAACAGGTGACTTCCTAAGTCACTACATAAATTCGGAAGTTTGCGTATACCACACATAATTTAACATGCTAAACAAAAATTCAAAATATAAATGACGCCAAAACGTCTCTGAAGTAAATGTCACATTTAGATATTATGTCGCTATTGACAATTCATATAAGGTCATTGAGCACCTGTTCAGCGTCAAGATATTTAAGTGCAAGCAAATCCGTTTGAAAAAACAGCTGTAAATTGTTCCTCAAACCAGATTGATTTGCGTAATACGTTTATTTAAGCTAATGTCTGCCGTGGTGTATAAATGCTCTTGGAATACTAACTACATGTATAAGTACGGATTTTTAATTGTTACCTTAGCTCATCGTTACGTGATTTCTATTGTAGGGTGCAATTAGATCAGAATCATGTCAATTTGCCATTTCCAAACAACATGTTATATGTTAATATCAAATTTAAACCGAAAAAGAACATTCGTGTCTATTGTCTATAATGAAATATATTTTTAGTCTATCCGCAATAGTCGAATTACACTGTAATTCTGTAATGAATTAACATAATAAGAGTGTCTAAATTCATCAAAGTTTTCTTGCAACAACTTTTACCTCAACGCAGTTGTTTTCTATTTTATTATTCTGTTAAAAACTAATATCTTCATGACATTTTTCAACTTAAACAATATAATATATATTAAAAACTATTGAGATTATACGCGTATACTATAAATTGAAGATTTTAAAATTTTATATCGCCACAGGTTCTTGTAAATTCGTTAAATATCTGTACCTATAACTATTAATTATGATGGTTCAGAATCGCTAAATTTTTTGCAGTTAAATTTATTGCAATTGCTTTGTTTTCAGGCACGAAACATTATTTTTGTATATACTCAAAACATTTATTAAGTAAAAATGGTGATTGCACTTTAATTTTTGTTTTTAAAAGTAAATTTAAATTCAAATGATGCGTAGTTATAGTTGTCTCAGAGACAGACACACGTTCTTTTATTGCAACCATTTTACAATTTTAAGTCTCTGTTCACTTTTAGTGCCCGAAGGACATTAAATTACTTTAATGTTTGCAATTTGTTTAATATTATAAAAAATAACGAACATTTTATGTAATGCATACATAATTTGTTTCCATTTATGTAATAATAGGCAGATAATCCGCTGGTTGATTTCATAAACATTACGGTTATACATGACAATGAAAACATTAAATGGCTTTAAAAGAATTACGTGTAAATACAATTATTGTCTGATATATAAGAATTCATTCTTCAAACCAATTCTTTGTTACAAGTTTTTAAAGTTTTTTGAATTATTGACCGTGATATATGAAATTAATATGAAAACTTGATCGGTTTAACGGTCATTATAGTACTTATAAATGAGTTTTACTAATTGTATCTAGGTCCACAGTCACAGTATTGTGATTTAAATTATTTAAAAGTTGAGCACCATAAAGAACAATATCCTTATAATTACATATATAACAATAAATGCAAAACGGTGTTATTGCATTATCAAACTCCGGTTTCGAACTAATATTTCTTATTAGAGCCATCCCCCATGAAACGCTGACATGTTTAAAGTCTGAAATTTTTCTGATAATATCTTAGCTTACAAAATAAACCATATGAAGAACTACTGTTTGTGTACCTAATGCGGTTCAACGCGTAGTTTAGCACCTTTTGTTAGTACGTTTGCTCATCTTAACGTCATCTGATAGATAAAAATTAGCAGATAGTGACAATTTATAGTTACAACAGTCCAAACCGTCACAGAAGCAGTCGCTTGTTTACGCATACCAAGTAGGCTATGAAAATTATCGATGGACAATTTTCATCAGAAAATAGTAAATTTTCGCACGAAATATTTTTCATTCCAATTGAACATTGTTGAAGTCTTCAATGCCGTTTGTGTCGATATTAAAAATCTTGCACTTTTGTATCTTGTAAAACTTTAAATGACGCTCATTTTAAGATATACGCTAAAGTCGGACAATTTGAACTGTTTAGCCAGTTTTAATAATTAAATTTCATTGCAAATATTTGTTTTCAATTACGACCCAAAGTAATGTGCTATCGTACACTTATAATTTATAAGTTTGTTAGTTTAATTTTGACATCGCTAAGATCGACTATTCGGCAGCTAGGACTGCGTGAATTTGGTAACACTTCGAGTGACAGATCTTCATCGTTAAATCTATGATTTACGCCATTCAATACCAAATTTATCACCATAACATTCATATCACCAATTATAAATATTTTGTCGTTATATAGATGGTTTTTTGGAACCGTAATATAATTATTTAAATATGAATGGGGTTTTTTAGTGGCATAGCAGTAACATTTTTATTTAACAGATAATTTTATGGCATTAATGATGGAAAATGATTTTGGGTATATGTGGCGCCAGGTCTGCCGCGTATATGACGTAATCTGGAGGTACAATTTTCACATCATTTTTAGAAACATACGGATTCCACCGGCACATAAAGCGCATCAAACGGTGACTTCTGGATGTAATGGTATTCCGGCAACAACTTGACAATTACCATCGCTCCAAACGCGGAAATTCTGTTTTTTGACAACAGCCATTTAACCAAAAGTATACTTGATCACTAAACAAAATTTTGTTATTACTGCTATAAAATTATCACGTTTTATAACTGCTAAATGTTAATAACGCAACGCAAATTAAAGTAAACGGAAAGCTCACAAATGTAATGCCAATATAAACTAGGATCCGTCAGGGTGATTATTTGAGAACATTATGCAATGTGGTTATGAACAAAACTATACTCAAAATCAAATCTATACTGAAATTGGTTATAGAATGAGCCATCAACTGAATTTGTTATGTGGACCATGATCATAATAGGGAACATCTATATTATTTGCATTTAAATAAGATGCTGAAATCCGAAACATGTTGATATCAACCATGAAACAAAATCAATTGTTATTGCCAAAGAACAAATAAGACGCAAACTAGTGGTTACGAGATTCCATTTCTTGGGCGCAGAATCTAGAATCATTGAAGGATTGGTGATATTCGTCGTAAATTTCAAAACATCTAAAGTTGCACAAAAATTGTAGCAATATTAAATCATAAAATCCTTCTCTCAAATTGTCAATCACCAATGTGATCTCATGCACTAATTATTACATTAATGTTTCCCATAGAAATTCACTGAACTGTCGTAAACTATCAAAAACTGTCTTACATGAAAATCATTGAATTAAAGTCATTACGGATTGCATTACTACTATTCAGTCTCATTGCTAATACTACGAGTCTTTCCTTACAATTACTGTAATAATACTTTGGAATTAAAATTAAAATCCAAATTCGTATATTTTATTTCGGTTAATAACATTTCAAATTGAGTACAAAAATGTTCCAATTAAATTTACAATTCACTTTTTACTTAAATTTAAATAAATATTCATATATACATCGTATAATAATCATAATTTACTATACGCTAATTAAATTAATTAAAAAAAATAATATTATAATGGCTATATGTACTCGTAGGTACATCTAATTTAGATATAATATAATTGAAACATTTGTGTAATTTACTAATATAGTATATAATTATGTGACAAAATAATTGAAAGTTTCCGCAGTTATAAAACAAAATTATTTTTAAAAACCTATTTTGATACATTACATTAGGAATTTAATTAAATATTTTTGATATCATTATGTGATTTCCGCTATAATTGCGAAACAAAATTGTCCAAAAATCTCTCTTAAATTATAATTATTTTTTATTTAATGATTTACAGTGACTCGTAAAATGATTTCAAATATATTATGATGTTAATTAAGTAATTATAAGTATTATAGTTTAAAATCTAATTTTTATATTGAGCAGTTTTAAGTCAACCTTAAATTGTATGGAACTAATTGGCACAATATTGACATACAACATTGGTGTATCTATAAACAAAGTCAAGATTTCACTTATTTTTGGTTATAACTGCTAGCATTAGTTGCAGTTATAACCAAAATAACGGAAAACAATAAGATGACAAAATTAACATTGAAGGTTTTTATCGCATCTACTAATAAATTTCATAATACCACAAACAATGTGGCAAAAACGCGATCAGTAGACTCTGATCTACTAATAAATTTCATAATACCACAAACAATGTAGCAAAAAACGCGATCAATAGACTCTGATTTTTGCGCGTCGTTGTAAGAAATCATAATCCCAAACATTTTCTAAATTCATCTCTATAGATAAATAGCCGATTAATATATTATTACTATATTAGACTTTTCCAGGCATTTGACACCGCGTAGGACATAATCTACTTAACAATAAATTACAACAATTTTTCAATTTATCTCATTAAATGAATGATCATCTGAGAGTCGTGCTCAATTAAAGGCCTTTATATATTGTTATAAAAACTGCTACGTTAGTTGTTCTATTAATTTATTGACTCTTCCTTATTGACGAAAAGGCTATGGGTTCTCATGTAGAATAATAATAAAAATATCACTTGCAATATAATAAAAACCAGTCTATATATGAGAGTCGTGCACCATTAGAGGATTTATATAATTCTTAGTATTGTGCAGATAGTTGTGTAACATTTGTCTCAAATTAAAAATAGTTCGTATTTCACGCATCAATATTTCTGATATTGTTTCAGCTGTTTGATCCTAAATTGCTATTATTTCTGGCCATTTTCTAGGATAATCGGAACAATTGGCACAAGTGATCTAGTTATATAACTAGTTGGATTTTTCGATACTCCAATTCTTTTGTATACAACTCCTTCGGTTACATCTAAGAAATTTTTTTGCGCCCGCAATAGATTGAAACAGTGGGGCTCAAATGTCTTCTTCTTCTTCTTCTTCTTCTTCTTTTGTTAGGTCATGAACCTGTGTTTTTCTAGGACTTTTTATTTTCTGTTTATTTTGAGATGCGGATGTCCAACTTTCTCGCCATCTCTTCGGAGGCCAACCTATTGGCCGTGTGCCACCTGGGTGTTTTCTTCTTGCAATATTTGCGATTCTGTTATCTGGCATTCTATCAACGTGGTCTCTCCAGTAACGTCTTCTGGACCTATTCCATCTCACTATGTCTTGAATTTTACATTCCTCTCTGATATCATCACTTCTGATTCGATCT
>JANSTX010023837.1:0-15479 GCA_027564355.1 Penthetria funebris | reverse complement strand
ATATTTAACATTTTAGAAGTAATAAATACACGATCCTCATTATAAAATTCGCATCAAGGACATGCACTAAAAGCGCCAAATAAAAAGAAGCTGTGTGTGATAAACTCGATATACTGGTAAAATCTTCTCACATCTACAACAATTACGTAGTTGAATTGATCGTTTTCATATTACTTACTTCTTATATACAAAATTTTTGGGAAATTACAATATTTTCAATGCCAAACAACATTTTGCCCATATATCTACTCTCGTACACATAATCTATTATGTTGTTGATCATTCCTTGTACATAGACTTTACCTTTACCCATTATATAGTCAAATCCATCAACTTGTTATTGGTACACATTTTTCATATTACTCGTATGAATGGTTTTGCAGTTTAAATAAATAATATTTAATAAATCAATGGTTTTTTTGAATTTTTAAATTATTTAATTTATTAATTAGCGGCCTCGAATGAATATATTATTTAAATCAAAAATAATTTGATTTTGTTTTCAGTTTGTTTATTCTATTTTTGTGAGTGTCACATCAAATATATCTACTATTTATTGATTATTTACTTTATTGATTATTATTCTGAATCGAATTTCATATTAATTGACGACATGAAGTAATTGTTTATGATTCAATAATCAAACCTATGTCATTACAAAAATTGTTATTTTCCAAAATAATTTAAGGTGTTGATTATATTTAAAACTATAGTAATATGACAATAGATTTAAAATTTTAAAATCTGCAATCTAAAAATTCTATATGTGTGTCATAAGATACCAGGTATAGACATCAGATAACCATAAAAATCTTCATAATAATCTTCAAGTACATTAAATATATTCAAAGGTCAATAACCTATTCATATGAAAGTCCATGATGTTCTACAAATGTAAGTCAATAGTTCCGCATCTATTTAGGAATATCATCTCCACTTTTATCCAAAGAAATTTAGAAATATTTAACTTTGATTAAAACGATTGCACATTTGAAATAATGAAATGTATAATCAGATAACATTAAGTAATTTATCCTATATATTATTCAATTGGCAAATCGCAATTATAGTTATTTTAGCTTACATTTGCATATTAGAAAACATCAGATTAACATCATAATGCCGTCTAACGTCTGATTGAGGCATAAATGTTAAACTGATGGTGAAAGCGTATTTTCATAATTTCATATTCAAATTGCTGTAATACCATAAACTTTAACCATACCATTATTCTCGTAATATCGATTGCATTTATTCCTATATTGCTCCATATTTTACCATTACTATTGGCATCATTCAGATCATAGTGATACCACAATTACTGTCTATCTCTGAGATTCCACATTAAAATAAATTATGAATAATAAGCGGGTAACAAGTGGCAAATGGGTGCAGGTAACACTATTAATGACTTTACAACTGTAGAAAAATACTCATATAATACATTATTGTTGACCTGAATATCAATTATTTAAAGAATAAATGAATGAAATTTATCGCTGCTAGACAAGATCAAGTTCCTCAATTTAGTTTCTAATGTTACTCATTAATAAAAAAAATGCATGTATGAGTCAAAAACAAAAGCTAATGACAGTTCCGCTAATCAAGGACCATAGAGCAAATTTATATTAGAAAATCGATAATTGCTGTTGGAATTCATAGAGAGTATAATATAAAATGTGACGAATCGAGGTTCCTCAACCAATCTTTACCTTCACGCGGTTTCACCGGTAACTCGATCACGGTATGTTACATGCATATTTGAATAATGGTTATCAAAGTATCAAAAATAATAAAATACTTGACAAACAAAAATTTTGGTAATAAATACACCAATCCAAATTCTTTCATAAATCTTAGCTATATTGAGCACAAATTCCTGAGTTTCGCCTGAAATATGTGTACTTCGAGTCCAAATTTCGTTCATGAAATCAATAGTTGTAACAATAATGAATAAAAATTTTAGATTCTAAATAGATTAAAGCTATTAAAGTTTACAATTTTTCCCAAGACTATTGAAGACATTGAAGTAAAATAAATATTCTCTTTTTTTTGGTAATAGGCTGTCCTATGACCGGAATAACATCCGTACCAGTTTACCAGGTACGTTATTCATATTAGATTTGAGATGCAATAATTGAAAAAATGGTGACTAATAAATTAGATTCTTACATGCATCCAAGAATTTTTTTAATTTTTTTTATTGACTTATTAGGAACTCGGAATATAAGTATATAGCTCAATCTAGAAAAGCAAATTAAAGAAAACATTTCGAAAACAGATTCGATCCAGATCAGCAAATCATCTCAGTAAGAATAAAGTGATTAAATACAAAACCAATATACCAATCATCAACTATTCATAGATTATTGAATTAGTAGTACATTTATTTAAAAATAAACATGACAACATGAGCATATGTAATTAAAAAGAAATCATTTATTTTTCTACAAAATTCAGTCTCATTTCAGAGTGTTATATAATACATTTAATAAATATATAAAACTTATCCGTTGTATATATCTACATCGATATCAACATCACCATATCCGTCATTACCACCGTAACCCCCATATCCGCCATATCCACCAAATCCACCAAATCCGCCACCGTAACCACCAAATCTACCGTTGTTACCACGATATCCACCGTAACCACCATATCTTTGCCCAGTAAAACCTCCATAACCACCATATCCGCCATAACCTCCGCCAAATCCTCCGCCATAACCACCGAATCCACCAAAACCACCATTTCCTCCTAAATTATAAAATTTCTTCAAAATATTTAATTAAGAATATTTTTTTTTTTATATCTATATTTATTTACTTACCACCATTATAAATATCAATGTCTACATCAATATCTGAGAATTGTCTAGCTTTTCGTACAACATTTTCGATTTCGGGTGCTGCACTCAGTATACTATTAAGTGGATCTAAGTTTTTTTGATCTATTTCAGATATTGGTAATGCATAACAATATGCAACTAAAATGCTGCAAACAATTATCATTGCCTTCATCTATAAAATATAATATTTAAATAATAAAAAAGTGTTAAATAATATTTAGTTATTTGAAATTTCAATTTAGCCTGTCAATATGTCAAAGAAAATATCGTTTTTATAATATTTGCCATAGCTTCGTATCTCCTAATCCAAATGGATAAATTGGAGGTAGAATATTAGCATACAGTATATAGAAATATTTTACAAGATTCTTAAAGTAAAATTGGTAACATGATCACATTAGATCAATAAGACACAAGAGATCTAAAATGAACATAGAAATAGGTTGATGACAAATTTCGTGTTACGTATTGAATGTGATTGACCCAAAAGCTAATAGTTCAATTATTATAATTGACTAAAACACAATACTATATTAATTATTGGCTTCAATAATGAGAACACTTTGACATGATATGCATACAAATTTAAAAATAAAAGGATTATACGGTACTGGAATAATTCTATTTCTAATTTTATTTTTAATACAAATCTTAGTACGTAAATTTTTGATTATTTGCACTATTTACAATTAAAAATTTAATATATTGTCACTATAATGAAATCACTAATTGATATTTACCTTAAGAATGAGTAATTGATCTTTACTATTCAACACAATTTGAATAAGTAATTTACCAAAAGAATATTTTAATTATATATACGAAAAGAGTTTGTCATATATTACAATATTTTTATGCTTTAGCAATTAAAATTGTTTAATTGATCCCACCTGTAACCATAGGTCATGCTTCCCATCAGTCATATGAGTGTAGAAAATTTACAATCAGGTTTTTCTATTACATTGAGAAGTGTGAAATTTTCTATTGATTTTTAGAACTTCCTCATATATACCACAATATTCCAAGTAATTCGTTATATAGCCAAAATACATTGTACAGGAGAAGTTCAAAAAGTTCATGTACAATCTAAGTAATGGCATATGATAAGTAAAAACTCAATTGTTAATTCTTATTCTTTATATTCATCTTCTCGGTTGTGTATGATGATTTTTTGGAAATACCTGATCATATATGATTGTTATAACTAACTTCCGTTCAATAATCAATTCCTCGACACCTAAATAATATTTTCTTTTCGTTTGGGTATCAGTCATATAATTTCCAACTACCGACGTGGCTAAAACCCAACAACAGAAATGATTTCGTTAATTAATGCTTTGAAAAAAATAGGATTATCAAAAAAAATTATTAAGTAGTGATTTGTGATTTACAAATATAGCTTTTTAACTGTAAGGAATACCAATAGAATATTTTGAACAGATTGCTGGTTCTGTAATTTTGTACTATGAAGAGGCACATTGATATAAACGAGTGAAAAATATCTGCTACAAAATCAATATCTTGGATGGGAGATATCGGTTTCAATTGAAATATTTTGATATTGATACTGATGTCATCAAATGTAAAGTACTTCATTAAAACAATAACTCTAGAAGGGCAATATTAAAGTTAACTCATTTGAAATCATCGATTATTGCAGCAGTCATTAGATCTTTTCTTTCCCAGATCGTATTGCTTACAATTATATTTAAATACATCTGAAATTTATTATAAATAATAAAACTATCTGGTTTTATTAAGAATTAATGTAATTTTGTCATAATATGTTCAGTATTCCATGATGAATCAATGATAAAAGTGAAGAATCAAGGCGATGATGAAGATCCGGTTGAGTATGTGTGATCATAATAATATCACCTTACCGAATACAATAATCAAGATTGTTGCAATAATTATTATTTGCCATAGAATTAGTTCAAACTTTCACCCGAGCATTCAAAAGAGTATAGTATTTTCAAACAAGATTCTGACTATATAGAAACGTTTGGTATAGAGGTGTACAAGCCCATATCTATCTGGTTTGAGAGACAGTTATTTGTGATCGAGTATAACCGGGTGGCCGCGAGGAGATAAATATAAGTTGAACAAATGCAGGATTCTTGTTGCTCATATCTTTCACCATCGGAGCCTTTATCTTTCATTGAATAAATTGTATATATCGCTCGTTTAAAATAAAAATTGTGTACCAAATAATAAATTTTATTGCATTTACTTTATCCATTATAAATATCTACATCAACATCAATGTCAGTACCACCATATCCACCATTACCACCATATCCTCCATATCCACCATAACCACCATATCCACCATAACCACCATATCCAGCATTTCCGCCATATCCACGACCATAACCTCCACCGCCTAGAATGTAAATTTCATTTTAATTATAACTACTTAAAAGCCATATATTTGAAGTTACCACGCACCATTATAGATATCTATATCTACGTCAATATCTGTAAATTGTCTAGTTTTTCTTTTAACATTTCCATCATTTGCATCATTTGTAACAGATGCAATACTAATAGGATTTAATTTTTCATTTACGTGTTCTGGTTCAATAACAATTACTGGCAATGCTAAACTGTAGGCAATGCAACAACCAATAAATAAAATGAACTTCATCTAAAAAAAAATTGACAATCTATTAATTTTATTTAGTGCATAATTAATGAATATGGAATTTTTAGGGAAATATACAATAATTTACACGATTATAGTGAACTAACTTCGCGACATTTAAAATCTGTGAATGCTCCACCAAATAAATATCAACGGCAAGCCTATAATCCATTCTCGTGGTATGCTCCCTCTATTGTCAAAGAATTCAATGCCGCATTTTTTGCCGCTTCCTCTGAATACCATTATATGTATATACATAAGTAGAATAGTATAATAGTCGAGGGTCTTGCATTTGTGTTAAATGATATTATAATGGAGTAGACCAGCAATTGCGGAACGACACTTTTTTTAACTCAAAATTTGGAAGTTACATAGTTCAATCTGGTAGCGCTATTCAGTCTAGTGCTTGTTTAAAAAATTCTCATGAATTAATGTAGTTTACCGTTATATACTATGTAAGATGGCTCTAATAAAATTAGCCTAAATATTTCTAGTCGTAAATAAAGAAATATTTCAATAATTTTTTTACTATTTATTAATTTTATAACATAAAAATTTTAATATTTTTATAACATATTAATTTCATGAAACTAGTCTGGTCATCAAAAGTTATTTATAAAATGTCTTTTCAGTCCCAAGCACACACACACACATGCATGTATTAAATACGGGTAGAATAATCTAAATGTGTGAGTCGGTCCGTCCACTACATTCGTCCGACGGTCAGAACCTTAAAATACAAAACATATACAATTTTTCATATAAATTGGAAGTAAATTAATGTTCATCACTTAAATTATAGAGCTTTATAATAACGGAAACGAAAATCTTGTGTTTTTATAATTTGTACTGTAGATGGTGCTTTTATGTTAACAATTTGGGGTTCCGTTTAGGACAGAACATTCAAATTTTATTTATAAAACAAATGTGAGGCGAGGCACAACTATTTTTATATATTTAATAGTTAAATTACACTGATTTCAATGAAGGAAGAAATACAGTTTACTGCCTAACACGGATATAAAGTTTGGAAAAGGATATTCGTGACATTGAAAATGTCATGACTTGTACATTTGATAAAGATTCTGTTGACATCATTGATGCTCGCGTGTGGAATGAAGGAAGCAATGATGATGATGAACTATCGATAATCTAGAATCAGGACATTATAAATTCTACATGGTCAAGTATTTAATTAACATAAAATCATATATGAATTCTGTTTGCACAGAAACTGCAAATATTTGCGAAACTTCTATCGATTAAATTCTATAAAATATTTGCACTAAATTTGAATTACAATAAATATTATAGATCTATAGTACCAGAGTAAAAGATAAAATATATACTCGTAGTATCAGAGTTAAGATATCTTAACATTGATTTCAATTATTTATGAAGAACATACAAATTTAATAACTATCATCCTAGAATATCACAAAGTGTGTGAGACTAGATTGAATAAAAATAATAATTCTAGTTCACTATATAAAAATGTTATTCCTTGAACCTTATATGTATCACAAAATCACAAATAATTACTATATTAAAATTAGTGTAAGTTCCTTCAATCACAAGCGTATAAACAATGTATAACTATAGAAATTATTAACAAGTTCCCAAAAAATATTATGAAGATAATCTTTCCTCTTCAATAACATGTAAAATAATGACTTATCAATATGTAAAGTACACTAATTATATGCTAATGGCTAATAGGTGCGGTATGTAAAAAATATATATAAGGAGTAATTGTTTCATCTGAAATGGGAAAATAACACCAATACTAAGAATCAGTCCTTTTTTTATTTACGTGATTGGTAAATAGGAAATAATTCTGATTATAATTTACATATTTACCACAGTACAGTAAATACTTAAACATGTTTTTTTTATTAGATGACGATATAATTAATATATTACTTATTTACAATAAATTGATTTCTATGTACAACTAATATAGACTGTTAATGAGTTTTTCATAGCATATCTTATAATCATCATCGATTCATTTTTTACTATTCGTGGAAGCACCAGTCACTTCGTTCCATTGTCTACCACTAAAAACTATGCGACCGAATCTTCTATAACTATAATTCCTTGATATCGTATGTGAGTTCTGCATACAGATCAGTCGCCTCAATGTATGCCGATCCAATTCCACTTTCTTCTGTTAATTCTGTTAATTTGGTTTTTGTACCACTAAAGAATACCACTGAGACATCCACTGGCAAAAGCTGTTGAATGTAGTGACCAACTTGCAAAACTTATATTTACCTCGCCGATAACACAATCCAACGATATGTCAGTTTCATAGCGATTGATCGAGGTCAAAAATATATGTATAAGTTGTCTTGCTCGTGAATTTGTTGACAAACATCTCACAAATTAAATAAGTAGCTGTGGGTTTATTTGCACCCCACACTATATATAACGAATTATTAAAATTTATAACCGATAGATCACATTACTACTACTTTACTGTAGATTTGAAACTAGTGATATTTTGCGGTTCACATTGGAATTACGGAATATATACCGTACGCAAAAGTTGCTAAAAGTGACTCTCCTCGACTTAATAAAATATTTGCACACAATACATAATATAATACACAAACCCATTTCTTACATATGAAAATGACAAAATTAGCTTTTAGCTATTAACTTACAGCAATTATAGATATTAGCTTATAGCTATTAGCTTATAGCAATTAGCTTATAGCTATTAACTTATAGCTATTAGCTTATAGCTATTAGCTTATAGCTATTAGCTTATAGCTATTAGCTTATAGCTATTAGCTTATAACTATTAGTTTATAGCTATTAGCTTATATTAAAATATATAACTCTTATAAGAATATATAAATTTGAACTAAAAATATTTCTGTGCAGCATATAATGGAAGCAACTTGAGTTCTGCAGTTGAATATTATTTCCAAATTGGACGTCCAACCGAACCCCTTCGCCCCTATAATTTGAATCTAAACTACGTTACCGGTAGCAACCACTGGGAGGCACTTTGTCAGGAATTCACTTTCGTGATTGCTCCTCCAATAGGTTAATTTAAACTAAATTTAGATAATTCAATATGAGATAGTAATAATATATCAAACTACAGATATCCTAATCTAAACAACTTGTACAATGCTGATAATTTTTATCAACAAATTATATTATTATAATACATATATGAAGATAAAACGCTGTTTATTCGAAAGCTAAACAGTGTTACATTGAAATTCGAGTGACGTTGTGATTACTTAATAGAATTCAGTCTAAAATATATATAGTGATTACCATATTGTTTGTTGTAGACATAATTATTTAATGATAATCAAAGAATTACTATGAACAACAAATTTAAGTATGATTTTGTGACTTAGTCCTTAATATATTTATTTAGCCCCATTCATCAATTTTTTTACAGAATATTGTGTTGTCCAACTAAGAATAAAAATAGATCATCAGCATTAATTGATATTCACAGTATCCCATCATGGATAGCAGTTATTACTATAATTATTTGTATTTTATTGTTTGTGGGTGTTTACTTCAATTACCAGAGTCTACCAACTCCATTAATGATTTCGGATGAAGTAAACAAAAAAACAAAAAAAAAAAACTGTTCCCTTAATTTAATTTAAATTTCAAACATTTTTTTTATATAGTTAGAAAATCCAAATGAATTCATTGCTGAAAATGCACAAATTTATCTGCAAGAATTATCTAGAATTGGCGTTAAAGTCGGTGGATCCATTGAAAATGATGTGGTCACAGTTCAAAAGTTATTAGAATATATAAATCAACTTCATGCAAATATTAATCCACTTATTCATTTAATGGATGTAGATGTACAACATGCTGATGGATCGTAACTTTTTTACCTTTAATATTTATTTATTAAATTAACATTTTGTATCTACGCTGATCGGATCAGATACTAAAGCTTAATCGCATATATCCGCAAAAACACTTTTTGATTTTAAAATTTATTCCAACAAAAATAATTGGACTAAACACTGATGTTGTGACTTAACTTACAGGAAATAATTTGTCTATAAGTAGTTATAGTATAGTACAATTTAGAATGAAGACGGAAGGCAAATTGTGAAAAATTGTATTTAGTAAATTGGTGGAAAGAAAATATGAACCAATTTCCTAAATTTTAAATTTTAAATTTAAAAAATAAATGTAATTCCAGCTAGTAGCGCACTAAGAGAGCGATAATATAATAACGGGTGTAGTAGTATTAATTCGGATCTTGTATAAGATGTTGTAGTAAGGGAAAGTAATTGCGATTTCCATTTTATTAAAAACTAAAATTACAAGCGGCGATCGTTATTAGTTTCGACAGTTTCGACTTTAAAACATTTTTGCGTAGACCTGTAAACATCAGCTGCATATCAGATTGTTAATACAAAGCAAATTTTTTAAGTTGATTGATCTGCTTAACACCAGAATGCACATCAAATACAACAGAAAACTTTCCATGCTTCCTATTATAATTGATAAAACCAAGAATATCTTCATCGTACGTATCTCGTGAACGTGAGACTACTACAAATAACATAGAAAATCGTGTGTATTAGCTGTCTACACTCGAAATTCCATATACAGAATAGTGGAAAAAATTAGTGAGATCAACGTTCTTTAGTGAAATCAAATTTGTTGAAAATTATATGGGTCCTATCTTTATATTACGGTTCTTGATTAATAATAAATTGTTCCGTTTTCCTTATTCGATGGAAATATTGAATAGAGAATCTTTTGATGTCACTGAAATTGGTATAATGTATAGACGTAACATATAGCATTACGTTCAAATAATCTATTGATAATTTTAATAAAAAAAATATTTCAATGATAAATACTCAGATATTTTCAGTTAATTTTTAAAAATACTCATTTAATTTATTGTATTTTTTAATAATTATAGATTTGAATTGAAATTTTCTCCCTATGGAATGACCACCGTTTATCGTAATGTTGTTAACGTTATTGTTAAACTATCGCCAGCATCAAAACATCAAAACAAAGCAATTACTGAGCGCTGTCTTCTATTAAATAGTCATTTTGACACAATGCCTAATACTAATGGTAATTTTGAAAACTATTTACTAAAAACTAAATGTAAGACTAATTTATAACTATATTTATTTATCAGTATGCAATTTGATTCTGCTAATATGGAATCAATAGTACTGACTATAACGCCTTCTTAGCGTTGCGGCATAAAGTCAACTAGTAAATTCAAATTATCTGGGACAGACTACTCTAAAAGGAAGCAACCATCTTCAAACATATGCTTTACTTGACTTTGAAATTAAATTTTAGGAACATACACTGAAGCCCAAAGTTTGATAGATAATAATGGATCACTTGAACGTTCTTCCTATAGATTCTGCCACATCTATTTAATTTTATTTAAACTTTAAGAATGAGTATACTAAGTATAGATTTAAGTTATACGGTAAATTTCAGAATAATGACGAATGGAAACTACAATGTGATGGAGAATGAACTAATATTCAATTGACGAACAGAATAATGGACTAACATCTAATCTGATAATTCGTATAATTACTTTCGCACGGTATCACTACACATTTGGTGACTGTAAATATTTAAATTCATGAAGTGAACATGACAAAAACGAGAGCAATTTTGTGTATATTTGTCGAATTAGATATGAAGCAAATTTATTCAATTGAATATAATAATTGTAGGTGCAAGTGATGCAATTGCAATGATTGCAACTATGTTGGAAATTCTTCGTCTTGCAATAAATGCAGATGTTGCGTTTCAACATTGTCTAGTGTTTCTATTTAATGGTGGTGAGGAAAATTATATGTTAGGTTCACATGCATTTATTACGCAACATCCCTGGCGTGAAAAAGTTAGGTATTTGTAATTATTTTTTTTTTAAATGCAATTAGTAATGTATATTTTTTACCTTCCTAAATTTATATAATAGAGCTTTTATAAATATGGATTCGGCTGGTGCTGGAGGAAAGGAAATTATGTACCAAGCTGGAGCACAATTTCCATTTTTAATGCGGGTAAACCAAATGTTTTTAAATTAAAAACAATTATTTGTTTTTTTTAATTATATATATTTATGTATACAGTATTATAGAGATTATGTACCATATCCACATACGTCAGCAATGGCTGAAGAATTATTTCAAAATAATCTCATTCCTTCTGATTCTGATTTTAGAATATTCAGAGATTTTGGTAATATTCCTGGTATGTACACATTTTACTTTTGTTTTAAGTAATGTAAATAAGTATCGATATATTTTTTCGACTGTTATATAGGAATGGATTTTGCATTCAATGCTAACGGATATGTATATCATACAGAATATGATACGGATGATTTAGTTCCACTTGGTACATTACAACATGTTGGTTCAAATGTTTGGGCAATGGTTAACGCGTTGGCTATTAGTTTTGAATTATATAATCCAGAAGTAATATAATATTCTGTTAGAATACATTCATTGCAATTGATAAACATTTTAATTTACAGGCACACATGGATGGCAAAGCCATATTTTTTGATTATCAAGGATGGTTTATGTTTTTCTATACGGAAACAGAAGGAATTATTATCAATTGTACATTATCACTCCTTGGAATTTTTGTGATATCATTTTCAATATTTAAAATGAGCAAGCATTCTGGTAAGTATACACATAACTGTCGTAAATATTATATATAAATGTGTACAGTATAATACCAATACAGATCGCAAAAAGGTTTTCATGTGATCACATTAAAGTTATATTTTAGAGAGT
This sequence comes from Penthetria funebris, assembly GCA_027564355.1. NCBI lineage: Eukaryota > Metazoa > Arthropoda > Insecta > Diptera > Pleciidae > Penthetria > Penthetria funebris. The sequence goes on along the minus strand of JANSTX010023837.1, from coordinate 3,178 downwards.
ATAACTATACCAAAATACAAATGATCGTTAAAATTTATGAACATTCCGCATTGAATTTTATGCAATATACAAACGACCTGAGCAGAATAAACGTCATGAAAATATTTATAAAAGAGTGTTAGTGCTCCAAAATTGTGCTAAAGAGAATGTATATTACTGGTGATTGGATCATCGTCTATAATTCGAAAATCTTACCTTTGAATTGTGTTCAGGAAGCTAAAATGTTGGTCGTTATATGGACCGGAAAAGGTTTTATATATATTTTGTACACATAATTGCAATATGTTCCAAATTGAAATATTACTTACAACATAAAGCATTTGCGCCATTTTTTGCCAGATTTAAGATGTATATAATCATTCCATAATAGTGGAGATTTGAAGTACGTTCCGAGATAATCAAATCCCAAATAGTGATCAATAGATATCCAAATTAAATTCAACAAGATTAGTAAGTCAGTTTGTAATTTTAGATCAGTATTTAGAAAAATGTCACACACGTAGTGTGTTGACTGACACAGATAGATTAAGAAGTAGGAAGGCCGACCCTGAATAAGGAATAAGGCAAGGAAGAAGAAGAAGAAAAAGAAGAAGAAGAAGAAGAAGGAGAAGAAGGAGAAGAATGTACCTTCAGAAAATTAGTTTTTCAATTTTTAACCAGTTTAAGATAAAGCCTTTTCATTTCTTTTTTCTATCATTCCCTTTTGTTGTAAGAATAATACGCCATCAAATGATGATATTTATCTACTTGTCCAAACATCCGAACATCATTAATAATAGGTATAGCACCAAATGGAGCACCTGCATAAAACTGATCTAAAAAAATCCATATCCCGATGAGCACAGAAGTCAGTAGTTCATTATAGGTCGACCAATTGTAGCCCTCTGTACTTACCGGTTTAAAGTCGTTTTTCTATTATTTAATTTTAAGAACATGTCTTTTGGTAAAATGTAGGTGACGAACAGTGGACATTAAAGTACATTGTTCAGACTATTATGAAAAGCAAACTTACTAGTCGACTTGAGGGCAACTCATATATTTAGTTAGTAAGCGTTACTATAGATTTACTTTAGAGTACGAATAGTGTACGTTGAAGTCTATAATCAGTATTTGACTTCCAATCGTAAGATGAGGTGACTAAAAGGCGACGCATATGTCGACTATATGCGCCCTTACATGAATGTTCAAGTCCGCTTATTGGCGATAAATGCCAAACGGTTTTTAAAAAATCGTCAGTTGTATTTTACTGCAGTCGAATGGTGTTGTGCTTGCACATTTTCTTTTTTTGAATTTTTTGTGTGAATATTTAAATTAGTAAACATTATTGCACACAGGAAACCGTTAGCTTATTTTATTGGATATAGTAACTAGCTTTATGTTGTTAAACGCCCTTTTTCTATATCTATACGCATTACTTCGTGTATCACGAAAAAGATTTTCTCGTTTGCCTAAAGAATAATTTGAATCATTGAATTGAAACCTTAGTTTCTCTTAACTTGGCCTGAAATTTATCTAGAAAGAAGCCTCTTAAAATATCGCCTTCCATTCGTCCATCCACACAATTATAAGTGTCTACTTTCAAAATATGTTTCAGGTAGCAAGTCATTGCAAAGTGAAATGAAAGGCGAACTGTAAAATAGTCCTCCAGTCGACTAAGCAGAGTGTTTAACTTCAACAACTTTATTTAATGGCGACATAATGTAGTCATTAAAATTTACCAATAGTCGACATCTACAGTAATCATGCGGGAGACAAACAATCAAGTTAACATAATGTACACTCCGGGCTAAATTCTTTGGTAGCCCTAAGTCTGCCTTCGGTAGATTTTAACTCGGTTTTTGTCGACAGTAGGTTCACCTTAAGTAAATATATTCTGAATCGACATCGTCGTCAGGGTGCCATAAAATAGACTTTGTGCACATCGGATATATTTGCAATATACGATTGTACTTATCAAGCAATATCCATTAAATATACCCAGATATATCTGTGCAGTATTCCAGAAATCTTTAATAAAATTAATAAATTTTATAGGCTTCATTTTTGCCACATCACATAGACATACAGTAAGTAACCATGATTTATTTCCCGCATTCTTAGATGTCATTCTTGAAATGGTGCAATTACGTAATGGGGTGCTGACCTACTGTAACGTATGAAATCTAAAAAGTTCAATTATGTCTTGATATTTTCATCAGGACCGGTACAACGTCATCAACCTTTATTGTTAGTTCAAATGTTCAAATGAAGTTCTTGGAGCAGACTCACACCAAATTGGAATTATTTTGTGACTGTATTCAATGATTTTATATTCCGCATGAGCTCTTCTATACTCTTAATTTTACCATTGTAGCCTGATTCTTACTATTCTATCACTTCATAAAGCAGTGACCGAAAATTACGCTATCCTACTGAATGCATATATACTAATATACTATCCATTCTTTTACCATCTTTCAGATTTAACAATTAAGGAAATTATTATAGAATTTTGTTTAACATTAATGATACAAATTGGATCAATTTTTCTGGGTATTGGTCTATCAATTATATTAGCAATAATATACGATAGTTGTTCACGTTCAATGAGCTGGTTTGCAAATCCATGGCTTGTTGGATTCATTTATATTGCACCATTCTATTTTGCATTAGGTATTGGTCCAATATTTTGGATCAATTTTCTAAATCGAATGGTAAAGATGACATTATCGTATAAAGTGCAATTATTTTTACATGCACAATGTTTTCTATATATTATTATTATAATTATATTAACGTCAATGGGAATACGGTCAGCATTTATTATATTAGTGTCTATTGTCCTCTATTTAACAGCAGCTTATATAAATGTGTTTAGTGGTTTACAAAATAAGGGTAAGAGTTTATGCTATAATTTAGTTTACCGAATGTATGATCAATTTAATGATAATAAAAATATATTTCCTTCTTTTGTCAAGCTAATAAATGGTTGTACGCTCATTCATTTTTACAAATTTTTGCCATAATTTTTTATCAAAGTTTACTTCATTTGGCCTTACAAACGTTCATACCAATTGTAGGCCGAGATGGACCAGATTCAAATCCAGAAGTATTAATTGCAATATTTTGTATTGGTATGGCACTTTTAATGGGTAGTTTTATTGTATGATTTTTTATTTTATTATAATTTTTAAAATTT
>JANSTX010023826.1:0-15480 GCA_027564355.1 Penthetria funebris | reverse complement strand
TTCCTTTAATTGTATATAAAACATAATATTAGATCATACATTTAAATGGTAATATTTAAATTTACCGATTTAAACATATCAATACAAATTTTTATTAAATTTGAATGTTGAACAAAACGTTGCCACTCTAAATTACATTCATATGGGTCAATTAACTTTAATGTTTCTAAACGTAATAGTTGTTCTTTAATTTTATTATAATCATATTCACATGTCTATAAGTATATAAATATATAAATTAATAAAAATTAATAAACTTTAATTAATTTAATAAAAATAAAAGAAATCATATACCTCAAATTGAAGATTTTTTAGTAAATATTCTAGAAATGTTCTCATTAAATTTCTTTCTGGAATTTCAATGGTACGTAATGTTAAAAGAAATTCAGGATTATTTATTAAACTTAAATTTTCAATAAACAATTGAAATTTTGCATTCAATAATTCTATATTAAACTAGAATATAAAGAGATGGGATTAATTAATACCAAAAAAAAAAAATATATATATATATATAAAAATTTATTTCTTTACTGGATTTAATGATGTAATTTCTAATATCATTCGTTTTATTTTTGCTTCATAAATTGGCTGTAAGCTTAATTTAAATTGAACAGCAAAATCCTATGAAAAAAAAAACATTTATTAAATAGTGTAATTTTTAAAATATTTAACATTAATTTCATAATTTACTTCGGCTTCTTCAAAATGTCCTCTTTGTATTAATTTCTTTAATCTTTCCGATGGTTGAGTCTCTGAAATAATTTTCATATCAACTTGTTGAACATTTTCATGATCTAGATAATCACCAGATAAATAATAAATATTTACACATGATTTTGGTTGATGTGTTAACCATACAGATTTTGGCATTTTTAATTCATATTTGATATTCATAGCTGAAAATTTTAAATTATTTATAATCCGCCAATAATACCAACATTTTAGCGTCTATAATAAACCAATTAAATTTATACTTACATGGAAAATCAATAATTCTCATCAAACGTTTATCATTTATTAATTTTGATAAAATTAATAGTTCAATATCGCTATCATTACTTTCCATCAATACTAAATCTTCAATTAAAAAATCATTTTGTTTTGGATAAATGAACAACAAATTTGTATACGGACAAATTTCAAATAATTCACCACTCATACTCAATCCTAAGCTATATGAAAAAAAATATTATCTAATTTTAAAACTTAATAAAACATTCTCGCTCACATTAAATGTTCCAAATTATAAATATTTCGAATGCCATCAAAATGTTTAGGAAACAAAATTTTTGAAATAATTCTACTATTGTCCAAAAAGTAAATGGCACTCTCTGAACTTGCAATTATAAAGTAATTACCATCATTTTCAACAGTATGCCCCATAAAATTTTCAAAATTCTGTGTAATAACACAATAATTTGTTAATACATCATTTAATTTATCAAATGCAATTTCAATTGAAATATTATTTAACAGCGTTTCATTAATTGATTCATCATTTGCATTTAAAATTGTATGAGATAATTGTTTTTCATTCACATTTAATAATCTGTAAAAAAGAAAAAAAAAAAAAAATCATTTATTATAACAAGACAGAAACTTGTGGATAAATAATTGAGAATCAGAAGGGCCAAAGAATAAGCAAGAATGAAAAAGAGAGAAGACTGCAAATATACAAATATTAATAAGAATAATGAATTAAATTTGAAATTCATAATAATATTCAATATCGAATAAAATGCGGTTGGATCAAGTGGAGATCAGTGTCTGGAGTCTTAATGCGATCGAAAAATGCCACCAAAGATAATGAGGAAGTTGTATTAAACTGTAAAAAGAGATCATATGCAGAAACTACACACAACCGAAATGAGAATGTTAAGATGGTCGTCTGGTGTAACATTGAAGGACAAATATAACATCCATCACGAATATAATCACCCAAAGTAGAATAAGATGATTCGGTCACGTAATACGTAGACCGGAATCTTACTGCTTAACATTGGCTTTGAATATTGGTGATGATGGAACGAATAAGGCAAAGAAAAAGAAGAACCAACTGAATTTGAAATTAACATTATGTCTCAGAACAAAAAGTCAAATTTGTTTTTTTGAAATATTCACTAATAAGTTTATTTTTAAATAGTACGTATAAGTAAGAATCAGAATACATGTGAATCATTTCGAAAACTGTTATGAAAACATCAATCAATATTATATTGATAAAGATAATGGTATTCTATAAGAGAACATAATAATATCAGGCCCAGCATGAATGTTTCTAATTTTTTAGTACATAATCCATATATTTGAACAGATGAATTGTGTATACAATAAATACGGCATTGTCAACATCTCACTACGACACTTTACAATACAGGATATATCGATTTATTCACAATAAAGGTACCTACAAACAGAATAAAAAATTAGTACCTATATAATTTTCCATTTGAACACATTAAAAGATATTCATCATTTAACAGATGAATACCAATAAAAGTTTGATAAGCATCGATATCTTCCTTTTGAATAATTCTGTAAAATAATAAAATTTACTTATTATATAATTTACTTATTATATAACTTAAAATGAGAGTGAAGAACTTACAAATTAAAAACCTGTTTACCATTAATATGAATACCATGAATATTACCATCAGTTAAGGCACAAATAACCAAATCACCAGTTTCAGAGACTGCAATCTTATCGATATTAGAAGCAAAATTTAATAAATCACATTCCATTACCGATTCATCTTTTAATAGAAATAAATCTTTATCAATAGCAATGACCATTTTTTTATTCTGTATAATTGTTTGGATTTTAGGGCTGTTTAAGATCTGTAATAGTATAAAAATATTAACAGAGAAAATAAATTTAGATATCCACAGTATTTTACTTACCACTTCATCGCTTGATATTTTAAATATTTCTGCTGTACAAAATGCATTGTTAACTGTTTCATCATCTATAGATGATTTTGTAAATTTACTCCACATGTTTTCTTTATTAAATGGCTAGAAGAAATTATGATTATGTACTTCTCTTGCATTCGTTTGAATTACATCAATGAAGTGGGCTTCAAATTCAAAATTCAATACTTGCATATAAATGTATTTAGTTAATAACAGAATACCGAGTACACATATATAAATAATGTATATATTTATTATTCAGTGATTGACTAAAAAAACTCTAACTATACACCCTTAAGGCATGATATGATAAAGGGTTTATATGAAGAAGTATAATACCAGTAACAGTATTATGCAAATACCAGTGTTTTATCACAAAGAGTTTCAAAAAATATTAACTGTTTATTACTAGAAATATATACCTGTCTATATAATCTAAATTTGATTTAAAATAAAAGACATATTTTATATATCACTGAATTACTATTCAATTCCAGACATTGCATCAACCATTAAAAAATTAAAATGTTATTCCTTGTTTACTGTTACAAACATAAATTATACATTTTCGAACACTAACCATTCGAATAATGTAAATATATTATAAGATGTAATATACTATAAAAAATAAATACCTTAAATATTCAGATAAATGAATTAAATTATTTAAACCAAAATCCGTTTTTAAAATGAAGCAATTGACACACAACAGCAAACAAAAGAACAAACGACATTTATCTAGATGTCAAAGTAATAGCCGAAACCGCATACGCATATTTCGTTAAATAACTCGGACGAGAAAATTATTATTAAAAATAAAAATTGTAGAGTTTTCATTGCAGAATTTAATAAGAAAAGAAACGGGAATTTTACTTTTTCCAGAAGCTTGGCAAGATGTATTACGTCTTTTTTAATTTGTTCAATTTTTCGTTGTGAAATAAAATGCGTTTTATTGTATTTATTTTAAGTGGTTAATATACAGTGATTTCTAATTGAATTTAATGGATTGGTTAGTAATTTAAACTTTTTTTTACATTAAATTTTTTATATTTTTTTTTTTTGGCTAAAATGAACATTGAATAACCAAAATTTGTAATAAGTGTACGTTTAGAACTTAATAATTAAGTAATTAATAATCTTAGCTGCATATCAGATTAGATTATTGGTGTTGCTATCTTGTATATTGAATATAAAAACGCGTATCCTAATTATGATTGAAAAGGATTTTTCTTGAAATGGATTATTGGCTACCGTGTAATATGATGCAACAACCCTGTAATCGTACACTGTGACTTTTAAAATCCACTTGCCAGAAAGTATTTTGATATTTCCTTTTCTGTTTGTTTTTTAAGTGAGAACATCTTCACCTGGAGTATTGATGCAATAAGTTCCACAGTGAAATACGTTTATAGAATTTCGAACCATTAATCTCATGTAGACATACTACATTTTGAGTGATCAGTGGTGGTTCGCTTCTAAGCAATTGACTTTTAACCATTTATATATATCAAGTCTTATTTCTCTTCTTCTCAGAAAAATAGATACCCTGTATTTTCGAAGTTTAAAATTTGATTGTTTCATTCCATAACGTCAGAGGTATTACATTTTTTAAATTATAGACTATTATCAGGTAACTTGTAGGTTTCCATCCTGTTAGGGTAACCAAAATTAGAAAAATGGGGTAAAAATTATTCATCAAAAATAAATGCAAACGCAATTTTAAATAATTCAACTACCTTTTGGAAATTTGGAAAACAGGTCGTTTAATGGAACGTAAATATGGTTAATGATCCATATTTATTATCTTTGAAGTTGAATAATTTATTAATGTGTTGAGAATTTCTAAATAATTTTACTTAATTTGCATGTTAGTATTTTCTGTTGCGCTACAAGTTGCAAAACATAATGAAAATGGGGTGGTGCCAGTCAGAAAATTATGATGAAATGGGGGGCTGTGCCCTTTAAACTAGTACGCCTGATCACCCTATGTATATAGCATATCTTGATATATCGTTGACCGGACTTCTGTGTATGATAAATCGAATTCAATTTTCATCTTCTGATAATCGCGTCAATTTTAGATTACGAGAAGTTTTTGTCGACTGCTACACCCCATTTAGCATTTTGAAAACCTGCTGCGACTTTTGTATTCGTGATTCGACTTCAAGGCTGCATGCTATCGTCGAACTAATATTTACTAGTTTCGTCTTTGAAATATTTATGCGTAGACTAGGCCTATCTGTCAACTAATCTCTAATTTCAGTCACATGTCAGTTTCTGTTTGTACTAACAAACATATGTCATCAAGATCTTCAAGTCGATTGGTTTGACCACATCTATTGTTCTTTGTTGTTCATCTTTGTTATAACCCAATACATTGCTGCCGGAATTTACATTCAATATATCACGATGCACGATTCTACCCTGCAAGTCACGATAAAGGCCTTGAATTTTATTCATCAATTTGAACGATATTCAATAGTGTTTATGAGTTTGAAAATAGCCTGTTCTTGGAACAGATTACATAAACATCCACAAAACTGCGGACATTCAACACAGTATTTTCTTGATAATTGTTTTTTTATCTTTTTGGTTACTTATGTTATTGTCAGGGTATAACTAAGCTGCCTTATGGATTGTTTTGTGATTGCAAGATATACATATTCGTTGTACATATTTGCGAATAGTTTTTTCTTTCTAGATAAGTCTATGCTTTACTTTATTTCATAGAAATGACACAACTCCATTACTATGCTCCATGTGACTTAGCTTTTCACAAAATAAAATAGTTTAACCCGAACATGTAGACCTTTTTCCGCTTTCCTACCAAGAATGTCTAGTTTCTATCTCTTAAATTCCTGTATCATAAATGCACAAACTTTGTGGGTTCAAGCATGGTGTCCGTTTACTTAAGCAAAAGGTAGTCATTGTATTTCTGTACAATCCTAGGGCATAATAATAATTTTAAACTGTTCTCAACGCTGTCAGCTTCTGGATGTACTGTACGCACTTGATCAGTAATTCAACTCATCTGAATGATTGTTCCTAACTCAAAAATTTCCAAATCTTATTATTTTATTCGAGTCTAATTTGATGATAGACTAATAAAATTCATCTAACGACTACATAGTCGAGATGAATGAAGCAAGTACTTTGATTGGTTCAAGTAATTTGATTGATTGATCTAAACAATCATCATTTGAAGTTTGACAACAATTTGAATTTATTTAATTTGAGGCAATAATAAAGTCAAATTATGATTAGTAATGGTTTTTTTAAAAAAAATTTGTTTAATTTTGCATAAATAATTATATTTATTTCTCGCTATTATAAATTTTTTTGTACAAAGTTAAAATATTAATTGAGTCTCCAATTTCATAAACGTTTTGGAGGGTCCACATGTAGTTTTTATCATTACTTGTTTCAAAATCAGGATTCATTGGATCTGGATCAGTATAAATTCCTTGACTGACTTTTGGTCCAATTAATAAAATAATTGTACCATTAAATATTTTTACATAATCATTAAATGCTGGTCTATTATTGAAATAACAAAATAATAATGCTACATTGTTGTTGTGTGGTTGTGTTTCGCCGCTATTTCTTTCAGAAATGTTGGTATTTTTCATTTGAGATCGGCCGCCCCAAATGCAATTATCAAAAATCTCTACGGTTAATATTGTTGTAGTTGACAGAAAATTTAAATTTATGAACTTTTTTGGGGAATACGATGATGTCCACCATGATTTATCCAATTCCAATCCAGATACGGAAATACCTATATGCCGGAATTAATATAAAATTATTACAGTGACGAAAACGTTGGTCGACTATAATCAAGGTACTCAACACATTTTAATCTCCACGTGGTGCCACCGAAATCTCGATATTGATTTATGTCAGTAACAGCGTGTAATCGAGACTAAAAGATGGTGTTAATGTCGTGTTTGTCGACTGATTAAAGGAACATCTCAACAACAAACAAGATAGCTGGGGATTTATGTACACTGTACTGAAATATTAAAATGTATTACCAATTAATACAATTGATCCTATATTTTCTATTTGATTAATTTTAATTATTGTTATTTGCATTATTGAAGTTAAATACATAATAGAAACGGTAAAGTAATATCGTAGTGGTACCCGATGGACCCATCATGTATTGTATAGTTTAAGATGATGAAATGAAGAATATCTAAATAATTGTTAGTAAGGGATGTTTGCATTAGCATATTACTGTCAAGTGTTATATAAGTTTTCTACTCATTAGCTTCAAAACTTTTCACTTACGTATAAAATTTACTAGATTTATTAGGTATTTAAGTAGGCGAGTTTCATTCCGATTAAAAATATGAATTATAGAATTGAAATTGAATGTAATGTTCCCAAAATAGTTTTAATATGTTATAATAATTCAATTGGGGTAAACATTTTAAATCTACGAGCAATGTTCAGCATTGTCCACGATCTTTGATCGACACTTTTGCCTCAAAAGCTTCGCCACTACTAACGATTCTTCTTCCTTTTCCTTTAATGAAAAATTATCATCAAATATTTTTTAATATCGTCAATTGGCTGGTCTAAATTGCATATAAAATTTGACGCTTCATCTATCAAATGTCATCTCTCATCTATCTAATATTTCCGTTGCACAAATAACGCCGTCAAAAATTTGAAGCGTAAAAATGCCAAAATGTTAATGTTATAAATATTGTGGCATAATTAAATTTAGATTGCCTGGTATTTGGTTCATAGGATGGCAATATATCGGGCATTACTATTTTAAATTTTCGATTCTAATATAGATTTAACATTGATTTGTAAGTCTAATATATATAATCAATTTCAGTTGTCCTGTTTTACATCATAATTCAGTACAGTGTAGTGTTTAACTCCCCATTTACCTGGTTCGTTGATGAGATATTTTTACTAGGTCGATAAATACGACGGATACGCTCATTTTAGTCCTGATCACACGTCAGAAATGTACATAATATTGTCATAGAGTTTCCGGTGACAACGTTGAGATCAAAATGTGTTAATAACCTACATGTTAGTCCATCACTTCAGTTGGTACCTTATTCATATAGTGAGTTTAGTGGTAATTAATTCATGTAAAAATTAAATAGGAATTGATCCAGATTTAGGAAGATTATAGATAAGGTAAGTATTTTTTTGTTTGAAATAATATTATATATAATATTATATATTACGCACTAGATTAATCACGTGGGTAGTTTGCATTGTATTGAAATTTGTGTATTTTAATTAAAATAAATTTATTATAGCTAGTGAAACTACTTTATTAATATACATATACTAGGATTGTGTTTGACTTTGAGATAACGAATATCTAAAGTTTACATTTGAATTGTTTCTAGATCAAAGGTGTACTGGTTACCTTCAATTAATCGTATTCAATATTTTTAATTATGTATAATATCATTAATTACCTGTTGATTTTTCAATTATCCACTCCAATAATCCGGAACCACAACCAATACTCAAGATATTTGTTATACTATGTTTTAATAAATTTATTTTTAGTATTTCTAAACAGTATTCATTTGGCCAGGCCCATAAAAATTTTGATTTCTCATCTAATGTATATTTATTACTTAATTTTAAAATTTTCTTCCATTCACTATATTGTGTCAATTCTATTAATTCAGATTCTAAAGAATTTTCAAAATAATTAACCATTTTTAAAATTAATACTTGCTACTTTTAATTGAATATTCAATGCACTGAAAAAAATTCTAGATTATTTTGGCTAATTATCAAATTATTCACTCAGAGTACGATATGAATATAAATATATATGGTGAAATGTAGCTAACTAAATAGTCAAGTTCAAGTTTAATTTTTCAGTGTGCCAAATTATAATAAGAACTTCAGATACATAACTTACCAGATGTATACAATTTATAAATTATTGATGAAACTATGAGTATCTATTCATATATTTACGGCTTATTTTAAATTATAATAAATAATGAAATTGTAGTCCAAAGGACAAGCGACATATGGGGAAAAATTCATGTATGATAGTTACAAAACGTTGACTCAATTTTAATTTATAAACTAAGATGTCTTATTACTAAATGAACTCGCTGAGTAAGAAGTTGACAAAATTTTCGTAAATTTGTTGATAACAAAATCAGTGTCGCATACCCCAACCAATGCACTCTAACTATTCATGTTATTGTCACGAATACTACAATAGTCTTCTACACACACAGGTTCAGGTAGCTATCTCTACGTTTTTGTAGAAAATTTTAAGTATTTCATCGTCTTTATTCATAATATGATAAACATAAGTATTCTCCGTCATTCATTTGGAGTTGGTGTATTTAAAGCATTTTCTATGGTATTTAAGTATGAATTGGTATAGTCTGCATCAGTATCTATTTATTATATTCTGTTCGACTTCCCGGAACGAATTCTCAAGCAATTAACGTTATGTTAATACATTATATTGTTCTAAATACACAATTGTAACAGGGAAGTAGAAACATCAGTTCTAAAAATGTTATAAAGAAGTTACATTTCCTATATTATTTGTGTCAGTTTAGTGTATCTAACGATGTATGGATTTGCTTTTATTTTAAATAAAACATTTTTTTAAAAAGTAAATAAATTTATTTTAAAAATTTCTGTCACATGCTCACTTAAGATTTTACTACAATCTCATATCAGTTTCTCATCTGTTATAATCTCACAGACCTCAGTTTCTACTTCAGCCTATAACCTCGCTTTTATTCATATTAAATTCTTTAAGCAACACCATATATGATCCACAATTGGTAGTTTATATATTTATAATAATCAACATTATACACCTAAAGTTCCATTTGCGTAAAACATTGTGATGTTCGCTTTCTCCAGTGCATTTCGGCAAAATATTCTTTATTACTTCCATGACTAATCAATTTTAAATTATCTGTATCTGTGTTTGTATCAGTGTCAGTGTCTATTTGTTTTAAATTATCACAGTATTGTTCTTCAGTAGGATCACTAGCAGTTTCATTATTATAGTCCCTATGCACATTTTCATTATATAATATTTCATCATCTTGACTTGGTAATAGAATTCGTCTATAAATTTCATATTGATCGTAAATTTTTTTAAAATTTTTCTTTGGCGGAAACATTGTGCTGGATTTTGTTGGAATTAATAAACTACGATTATCAGATAATGCCACAGTATTATTGTTTTTTGCTGCATTATTTTCGTTTATTATAGATGATTTCTGGTGTAATTCATCCGATTCCTTATTTAAAATATTACTTTCAATCAGTGTATCATCTTGGTCGCCTCCTATTGTAGGGTACTTAATTTTAAGATAAATATTTAAATTGTCAGTTTCTTCTGTAGACATATAATTATCATTGGAATTACTATTAGATCTAATTGAATTATTTTCTATAATTTGTTCTGTTGGGGGTTTCTGAAAATTAATATCTAAAGTGGAATTTTTTGTAAGTAAACTGCCATTATTTTCATTGTTAATAACTAAAGGTTTTCCAATAAATTTAATAACAGAACATTTTATGTTTTTCATTTCATTTAACTCATTTGTTTTTGTTGATGTATCATTCTCTGAACAATTATTGATATGAGTTTGATGCGAAGTATTAATAGTTATCGCTTGATTATTGAGTAGCTCCTCTATTGGGTGTTTTAGTTTCTTATTTAAATTATCGTCTAAATGCGATACATTCAGATCTGTGATGTTATTTATACTTGTATTATTATTGGCATAGTTTTTGCATATTTTGTCTAAAACATCACCATAGTTTTCATTCGGATGTATATTGCGAACATGTCTTTGCATATTATCTTTTCTGACACTTTTAATATGACATAGTGGACACTGAAACTGTTTTTCATCTGTAAAAATAAATTAATATTCTATATTGAAAAAGATTGAATGCAACTTAGAATGATATTGATAATTATCTCATCATCTCGATATTTACAACAGCACAGAGTTGTTAAATTGCTGTTTACAATATGCAACATTATTTGTGTACCAAACAACTGCTACAAAATGAGGTTCCCAAGTAAAGCAAAGCAAATAAAGTTCGGCAGTTACATGTGATCTTCTGTCCTTACACCCGGATTATTTAACTTTTCAACTTAGATTTTCCTAAATAAATTAATACACAATATTTACCTTTATGAATCTTCAGATGTCGATCATATGTTTTTTGTTCCATAAATGATTTTAAACAAATTTTACACTCAAAAACTTTGCAATTATTTGAATGCACATTTAAATGAATTCTTAATGTCGTTTGCCGTGTAAATTTCTTTCCACAAATATTGCATGGTATATTTTTATTATCTGTATGAGTTTTTAGATGTTTTGTTAAATTTGTTTTCAATAAAAATTCTCTTTTACATTCAGTACATTTATATGGCATCGTATTTTTATGTTTATATTCATGTTCAATCATCTGTTGTTTGTAGTAGAATTTTTGACCACATTCATTACACGTATATTTTAATTCTAATACTAAAATTTAAAAAAAAAAAACACTTTTCTGGTATAATGCAATTTATTAATGTTCTTATAGCAATGAATTAGCCTACATTAGTCAGGACGCATGATATCAATAACTGTTATAATTTTGCAGTATGCATTGTATATTTGAGCAAATATTTAATGCATACTGCAAAATTAATAAATTGCATACATAGATTAATTATTTAATTATGAGCATTACTTGTACTTGGAAGACTACTAAAATGTGCAAGAAGGATAGTGGACAGATTTTAGAATAGTTATATTAGAAACATTATATTTAATTAATTTATCTATGCACGAAATAGAAAGGAAATATCTATGCAATGAAAAATTTTCAACTACTTGTTGTTAAAGTTATATATAAATTTGAATAATGAACTTAATAATGTAATATATATACAAAGTAAAATAATTAAAAGCGATTTCACGCTTTTAATTATTGCTTTGATAACATTTATTCTCATAATCTTATGTCAAAAGAGATCACAGGGTAATGTTAATTCGCCATTTCCAATATACATTTAATATAAAATCTCAACCGATAATTAGTGTATAATTCACTAACAACACCAGTTCCATATAACGTTAATATGTTAATGTATTGCTTCAATAAATTTAATCGTTAAAGTGCGTTATCATAGAACACATTATTTCTTTATTTAATGAATATGAAGGATTAGTAAATTTACCATTGTGTATTTTTAAATGTTTCCTTAAACTTGTTTCTCTTAGAAAGGACTTATTACAGGTGGTACATTCAAAGGTCCTATCATTAAAATGAGTTTTTATGTGATATTTTAAATGCGTATTTGTTATAAATGTCTGAAAATATTAAACAAAACATTAAATTATTTTTTTTTTAATGGCTGGAAATATAAAAATTGTGACGTGATGGATGTTAATTACATACCACCTTGTTTGAATAATACCAAAAAGTATATCTTTATTTATTATGATCATGTTATTCTTTATGCCCCAAGGGCACAAGGCATTACGATGTCAATTTGCCATTTCCAATATGCATGTAGCATCAAATGTGAATTCACATAACTATAATTGTAATTTTCCAACTGGAAAATGTAGAATCAATCATAATTATCTAGATACACAGTCAAGATTTCAGTAGAGTTGTGTATAAATCCGCAGCTACATATTGTCATTGAGAAGATTTTTCAACTAGAATCGATCACACGATATTACTGACATAAATAGTGATCGAGGTTCTGGTGACTCCATGTGGAGGCAGAGATATGTTGAGTATCCTCGATGATAGTCGACCACTCCATATGTCACTTCTGCATTAACCACTCTAAATATGCATTTTCATTAAAAAACATTCTTTGTTTTATGTATGGTTATGGAATTCAAGTTTGGTAGTTCAAAAATTTTTAGTGGAACATCATAATGATCTATAATAATAAACGAAGTAAAATGTCTTACCTGTTCGCAATGATCACATTTTAATGGTTTCGATAAACTTTTATCACAATATCGATGATAATTTTGATTAGATTTACATTTAAATTCCTTTTTACATATTTTACATTTGTAAATATATTTATTGGCAATTTTCTTTCTAATAATATGCTTCGCAAAAATTTTCTTTCGTTTATTTATATGTTTTATTTTGACTGGGTTTGTCTCAATTACGGCTACTCTTTCTTTATTTTCTTTGTTGTTTTTATTTGGTGAAACGATAACAATTTCCTCTAAAATCTGTATCTCTTTAATATTATTATTAACTTTATGTAATTTACATATTTCACTATTATTATCGTTTTCATTTGCATTTCCAATTACAAACGAACAACTTTCATTTGATTCTTTTACACTTTTTAATTGATCAATATAATTTATATTATTTGTGTAATCTGTTTTGTCATTATTTTGAAAGATGATCATATTATTGGTTGTGTTTGTATCTATTTTTTTAGACGACAAACACAGTGAACAACCATTTTCTTCATTTATAAAACATAATCGACATTTCTTATGTCCACAATATGCTTCAACAATAAATCTTTTGGAACCGTCATCAATTACGCCACATAATAAACATACCATAATGTAAATTAAATTTAAAATAAAAAATGACTATAAATGTCCTAATAAATAAACTTTTATACGAATATGTAATTAATAATCTATACTTTTATATTTGTTTATGTTAATGTATGTCAAAATAATCAATATTTGATAGTTGACAGTGTGCCTTTCGAAATTTACACGAACCAAATTTTTGTACAGCACTGAATAAATAATGTGTGTAATTTAGGCGTAATATTTATGTTTGGAATGGCTTGCATTATTAACAAATGGTCTTTTCAGGAATTGTTGTAAGCACGTTTGGATTCGTAGAAACAAATATGCAATATCTACAGAATTGAAGAGGTATAAACTCTATATTCTTGAGTTGAGCGAGATTTGCTGGAAGGAAAACTGAGTGAGGACTATATAATATCCCCTAGTGGAATCCATTTGTTTTCCGGAAAATAAAGTCATATGGATCACAGTAGTGGAGTCGGTTTAATCTTGTCGACTGAAAGCCGATATTAGATCGAATAATCACAGTCAGATTCAAGAGTAGTGTAAAATTGTGTGACAATAGTTTTATTATTTTCGCATCTACGGAGCCGTCTGATGACAATTGAACTTTCTATAGTCAATTTTCACACTGCCTTGTTAGAGATTAAGATATAAAATATCACATAACTATTAGTAAAAGATGAAGAAATTCTCTGTTCGAAGTTCGTAGCTATAGGGCGTGGGTAATTTTAGTGACCATTAATTGAATATTGGACAGAGGAAATTAAAACTTATGATTACTCTATAGCGGCATTCTACGAAACTGCAACGAAGTCGTAGATGTATTGAGATAAGTCGGTAAGAACGTTCTTGGTTTCATTAATTATGAAAGGAAGAATGGATTATTAATGATACGTGGAATCTAATAATAGGGAGGAGAAACATCATGAGTACAATTAACAACAATTTGATAAAGCAACATAATCTGCAGCCACAATATGATCAATTGGACAAAGTGGTTGGTTAAAGTGTATGGCGGGATAATCGTGCATGATGCACAACATGATGCAAATTCGATAACAACATGCAGGAAACTTATCGCCTGAAAGGCAAACTAACCGGACAATAATTTAGAACTGTACATCAATTTAAGGACGGTTTGCAGATTTCAAATGAGATTCAGCAAATGGAAAAATTTATTAAGTACTTTCTCGAGGCCCAAAGTTCAGGTTGCTCGTACTCCGGATGACCGAAAATCGGCTACAACACGATTCAGGGATTCTGTTGCTAGTCGTGGTGAAATTAAATCCGTATTAATACACCTGAAGAGCGGTAAAGTAGTCGGCGCCAATAACATATTGCCTGATATGCTGAAAGTGGACAAAACTAATAAGGTGACAAATAACATTGTATCACAAATTGAAATTTTCGTCAATAGGTGCCTTAAATGCATGCTAAAAAGAAGACATTTCAAAAATACAATATTAAAGAAGAATTTTTCGAGACTGGAAGATCTGGTCAACTGAACAAAGTTGAATACGCACTTGATTGAAATCCGCAGAGGAATAGAAGACCTGATCGTCCAAAAACAACGTTGCGAGGAACCGGCATTAAGAAGACTAGTACCAGTGGACGGGGATGTAGTGAAGTAAAGGTGCTGGTCAGAGATCGTGAACAATGATAGTTGATCGTTGACGCCTTGGGCTTTAGCGTGTAGTAAAGATCGAGATGATAACCGTTTGATGCCGATCGCATTCAATATTGATTGTAGTACATTCAGTATAGTAATTATGATATTTTGGGAAAAAAAAGTCAATAGTTTAACACTTGAAAGTGGTAGTAATTTATTCATCTCTTTGAATAATCATACCTAATTTTTATTGCAACATCGTTCTTATAACACATTAATTATAATAATTTAATACTTCAATAATTTCCTATATACTATACATATATATGTAACTCGTTTCTTTGGTATGGTTTGATTTATTTAGTTTTT
>JANSTX010023815.1:0-15481 GCA_027564355.1 Penthetria funebris | reverse complement strand
AGCAATTAAAGATCAAACGGCCGAAACAATAACAGAAGTATTGGTACGTGAGGTATTCTCACGTTATGGCATACCGCGTTCAAGGGGTAAACAAAAATCTGATATAAATAGGGGCGATATGAACAAGGAGAAGTTAGTTGAAAATAAAGCTTAATAAAATACACATCGAGATATTGAAGGTAAATTTTACTGTTAGCGAATTATATAGGATAATAAAAAACAAAAACATTTTGTATAGTAAAATTGTATTGTATTTTCCAATTGAATTAAAATAAAATAAAGTTTTTGTTAAAGTGCAAGTGAATATTTTATTATTCTACGAGTATAGCCTTTACGTTAACCGCTCGGTCAAGGCTATTTAACAGAGAATCAACGTTGTGTATAACTAATAACAACCTCCAAAAACACACTTTTATAACAATATATTATTTTCGCTTGTTCTTTATCTTTGTCGTAGTTGGAATTGTTTAAGATTTTAAATTGTATTCTGTTCTCATGTACATAGCTGCCTTGTGCTTGGATCCATAATAGATTCAATATTTGGTTTTTGAATATATTCAAGAGCATTAGGTGTTATTAATTTTGCAATTATTGTGATCTTATACATAATCAGCATATGTTCCATACCTAGATTAGCAGAAGAAAGTGTTTTTATATTTAAAATTTGTGAGGGACGAAAATTTCTGTTTGTTATTATGTACGACTTCTGCTGCAAGTCATCATAAAATGACTCAGTTACTTCCCGTAGTTGATTTACATCCGGCGCGTAAGTATAAAGGCTACGTGCATCAAATTAGTACCGAATTTGAAAATACTGTAAGTGATTTATCACTTCGGTATTTTATATTGTGAATGTTCTCTTTAAATCGATGTTGCAAAAGTGAACCAACACCCGAATGAGCCCGATGGTTCTTGTTCTGACCACAATATATGAGAACATAGCAATTGTATCTATTTGTGCCTTTTCCATTCTTTTTCGTTTCAGGTACAGCACAAAAATCAATCCTATGATGTTTTATTCTCAATAACAGTTCCTGATCTGAGCTAAACGATTTTATATTCTAGCAAACAAATCGCAATTTATTATTTTTCTATTTGTGTGCGTGCTGAGTTGTCGTTATGTATATCCGTTATTCGAGGCTTATGCTTTGAGCTATATTAATTCTCATGTCTGCCACACATTAACTCAGAAACCCTCCAACATGACCGTTGATTGTTAGCGTGCTTTCGGATAACTCCCATATTTCAGGGCAGCCATTCCACTAACCGCAACCTGTGGACGCGCCCAGTTGCAATCAACTTTGCAAATGGCATACTGTCAGTGCATCCATCTTCTGGGCATTGTAATTCGATTGATTATTTACCTATTGTTCATAAACAGGAACAACATTTTTGGTAATGAGCACGTAAAATAATATCAGCAATTTTGATATCTGAAGACATTATCTATACTTTCGGGCAGACAAAAATAATGTTTATACGATTCTAAGCACATCTCTATCTTTTCATCTCTAATATTTTTAGGGTAATACTTAAACGAAATCAATTATAATAGGTCCTTGGGAACACGTTCCCTTTGACCTGAATATCACATGCATTTTTGTTTAGTATAATCGATTCGTATGTCAGACGAATGTTGGTGTATAATCATTCATTTTAGATAATTATTCCACTATTTGTAAAGTAGCGAGATTTACGAGTAAGTATGCAATGATTTGAATACGCACATCTGTACTTTATATCTGTGTACTTCAAAGTATTGAAAACATTCAATACAAATAATAAACGTATATAAATCTATCCGCATTTCCTGAAAGCATAAAGAATTGAAAGAATATTCATTATCGTTAACTTGAAACATTCTGATTCGCTTTAGTGAAGTGTATTCATTCAAAAAATACTTTTCTAATGCAACTTAACATGAAAACTATTAATACAAGTATTATTTAGTATGTTGAAATTATATAACTTATCGATATTTTTTCTAACTTCCAGGTCGTCCAGAACCAACTGTAGCATGGTATAATGGGACGAAATCTATTCAGACGGCTGGTGGCGTAGCTATGGGTAGACATGTGATTGTTAATCGTCTTGAAATTCAACATGTG
The DNA here is from genome assembly GCA_027564355.1 of Penthetria funebris. Classification (NCBI taxonomy): domain Eukaryota; kingdom Metazoa; phylum Arthropoda; class Insecta; order Diptera; family Pleciidae; genus Penthetria; species Penthetria funebris. The sequence continues at coordinate 13,373 of JANSTX010023815.1, read as the reverse complement.
ACGCGTTCCTCATATAATAATACGTATAAATGTCAAGCAAGTAATACAAATTTAGTACCGCCAGCCGAAAGGAGTGTTCGATTAGATATGCTGTGTAAGTATGTTTTTAATATTATTTATGCAAGCTACATGATCCCAGCTGTGAATCCTTTACTGTGAAAATATAGGTAACCACTCTTTTCATAATGACCAACACTTTACATTACTTTTATTTCATTGAGGTTCTATCAATATTATACTTTGATTGTGAGATATACTCGAGAATTTGATGGACATATGTATAGAAGACATCGTCAAACATCTTCACAACTTAAACAAAAGTGTATTAAGATGATCTAAACAGTCTTTAGCACACATCATGCTGTAATATTTCCAGAAATTAAAGTCTATTTTCATAAATACTATTATTGCATGGGAATAAGCAACTCAGAATTAAAGATTTATTTTGCAACTAAAAAGAACTGTTTATGTGAGATGTCCTTAAAATTGCCTCAAATACTTGTACAAATGATAAAATAGCTAAAAATCACATAAAATAAATATATAAAAAAGGTTCACAACAAAATCATATTAAAATAAGTTAAAGTTGTATATTTCACCCATTATAGTAAGTTATGATAACTGGACATATATGCAAAAAGTTCCCCATTATTATGTTCAGATTCCCAGCCCATGTTATTTGAGTCAACTTTTGCATTATAGCGTCACCAATACATAAGACAATATCCGATTTGTTAATGTCAACAAGACAATGTAAAAGTTCACTATGAAAAGTCTCCTTATCATCAGATGATGATAAACATTACGCTTGAAGCTTGCTGTGATTATTCGAACTGCTATCGATTTTCAGTCAACAAGACTACGGTCTGCAGACACATTGACCATTGAACCCATTCTACGACAGTTTTCCGGAAAGCAATAGGATTTCAAGAGAACATATTACTCCCTCTATGTTTCCCTTCTATCGAATCCTGTTCAACCCAAGAATATCGAATTTGTAACTCTGCTATCTGCGCCAGTTTCGTCGATTCAAGCATTCTTATAAAGTTTCAGGTTTCAAATAGTGTCCGTTTTCGAATCTCGAGGTCGTTCCTTATGCAATTAAGTATTTCAGCAGTGCAATATGCAAATAAACAGCTGCATGGTTGGTGGAATTGGATGTTAATTTTAATTGGGTGCCGCATCCTTTCGCCATTGCAATTTTAGCTATGTCTAATTAGAAGGTAGTATTAAATTACGTTCTTGATTGCCACCACATAAAGGTATTACAGGCATTTGGTAATGAATTCAATTCAGTTTTGGGATTGGTAGTAACCCCGATCACCTAGATCACAAAATAATTAACAAAAAAATGTTTTAACCAATGACCAATCAATCATGATTAATTTTAAGGTATATATTTACAAATATATTTATTATTATTATTATTCATTACTCTTTAGTGAAACCGACATCTATAATTATAACAACAAAACCTAAACAATTCGCTTCCGATACTGAATATTCACTCAATTGTGAAGTTGAGGGATCAATACCTGAAACGGATATTCGATGGACACAGAATAACAGACCATTTAGCAGAGGAAAGGTAAGTTACTATAATATAACAATATTTTATATTAATTGAAAGATTTCAGTACCTCAGTTTTCCAAATGCCCAGACATATTTAATATCCATTATATTGTTTGATATGCTGTTTATAAGAGAACCCGCATCATTACTTGATAATTTATCATTTCCTATCAAATAAAATGTGTGTCCTGATTTTAATTTTCGACAATCCTCCCTTCGATTTCTCACTTTGCTAATTCCAACAACATGCCACTTAATTCGAGATAGTTCAAATTTCAAATTTATAAATTCGTTGTATTTTACGTTGCGACATCAAATTCTGTACATCAGCCTATATATAGTAATCCAGAGATTCTTAATTCTACTCGCTGCTGAAGAATATTATTCTAAAAGGGGTTATTATTTTAATCTATTGTAAACAATTTAATTTAATTTAATATATATAACCAATGAGCTACAATCCCGTCTGGTCTTACAGCAATTATTATAAGCAATAATAAATAATTGAAAAAATAGAAGCACATTTGCCAAAGAACATATAAAACAATTGACTGAAACATGCATAAACCCTAGGTTCTGTTCGAAAACAAGAGTTTTATTTTTCGTCGAAACGCAGAACTATAGTTGTGAAATTCATAATGGTTAGTAATATCATTAAAATATTTACACATACTGTTTATTGGTTCATTAGTACCTTAATTTGCCCTAAGAAAGTCGATATGCGGGACATTAATATTAATCATTGATAGTAGCAAGCATTATTTCGTCTTATTTCAAGTGTTTCTAACTGAATTTAATTACATCTATCAATGTAGGATGGCAGCTTAAATGTATCCCTCCAACCAAGTTTATGTAAAGAATATAATACAAACTGCTTTCTAATACTATTAACCAGGTAATAAAGTGATCAAACAATGCTTGCGTACACTACGATTAAACGCACAAACGCACAAAAAACACGTTTTAGTGCATGTGGACAGTATATTTCAACACAACTTCGTTTGATGAAATCTAACATTTCATGTGACTTAGATGTTATGTAGCCAATATGTTAAATGACAACTTAGTATCAAATAACACTCCCAAATCACGAACACAGTATTTTCGAGTTAAAACTGTTAAAACTGTTGGTAATATAGCAATACCACTATAACTGACTATCAATATTGTTGAGCCAGATTAAAGATAGGGGTAATATGCGATACGTTCCACATCATCGAAAAAATATCCAATGTTTATGATTTATTAAATATTATTCTTAAGGGCGTGCATAAAAATTTAGCATATGATCTTAATATCAATTGAGGGACTAAGATCTCATAACCTTACTGACATCAATGGATGCTAGACGGTTGAGAACATCAGTATTCGATAAGTGCATATGGCCAATGTGTTCAGTACAGAGTTATTATTAGGCACAAAATTGACTCAAAAAAATCAGCAAAAATGTCGCATATATCCCTTGTGTTGGATCATTCAATGTAATTGTACATCATGGTCGAGGGTCATTCATGGTCTTTCGTTTTAAATTAATAAAACTGAAGAAACTGTTAGGGTGTCTAACCAAGTTTCTTAGAATTCTTCGAATTTAAGAGCCTAAATAATGATACATTATATCAATATTTTCTATACCCTCTTCATTTCAAGGAGAACAACTAAACAAAAACCAATATATAATATGTGAAAAAAGTCCTTTATAATGTCATTAAAGTTAGTACTATTCATTTTGCCGAATTAATTACGTTAAGATATGACACCAATGATGGAAAGTCAGTGTTTCTAAAAATTAAATGAACTATTTTTGGGAACGCTTTCAATATGATCCACTCCAAAATCTAATTCAATCACAATGGATTTATCAAATAAGTTTCGTATCAGGCATCGAGCATAGAATAGAATCTAATATTCTGTTATTAGCATTACTTAAATAGTTCACCAAGACGCGTTAAAGTGTCTAGTATAAATATATCCATTTCTGACCTAACATCAATTAGTATCAAAATGCCTATTATTTAAGTCGTCATTTACCCAGTTAACGAACGGTAAATTAAAATCACCACAAATTAATAAAACGTCAGTACAGCTGACTTTATTAGCTATGTAACTAGTAGCGTCATGCAACTTATATATGTCTAAGGAACTAGCTGACGGTATATAAAAATTAAACAAATACAGATTTAATTTAACTTTAACACATAAATATTTAATTGCGTTAGTGCTGGGTATATTAATGAGTCAGAAACTAAATCTAATGTTAATTGCGATTAGTACACCACAACTTTGTTTTTTATCACTAGTATATCTAGTACCTTTAATAGGTGTTAATCATTTTTGTCGAATTTAAATTTTTTTCAAAAAATTGCAATTGAATTTCTTTCTAAAAAATTTCGTGGTTTCTGACTATTATTTTGTGTCATCTACCTTGTTAATTTTAAGTTCACTAGTGTCTGATTTGTTTCGTTTTTGTACCCAATCAATCAATTTACATCTAAAAAAAAAGTCTTAGCCTGCCTCTATTTGTCTATCTCTTATGAGTTTTAGATTTGAACCCGCAGACAGTTTGTTATATTCTTTATTTGGAGAAAAAATCAAACTTTTCGGTTTCAATAAATTACATGATTAAGTTGATGAAGTTGATATCCTTTAATTTTGCTACCCAAATTTTTTTATTCTTTTTTTTTTGGTTTATACTGTGGTTGCATCCTGGATTGCATTTAATTCCCACGATTATTTTATGTTGATTATTTTCTTGCATGTTGATTATATTTAATCACTAAATAGAATTTAAATTAACCTTAAAATTTTGTATGAAAATGTGTCTTATAATTGATACATCGAGTGTGAATCATTCATTGATGATGAGGAGTCGAAGAACAATGCGACTGGAACATCGACCATACGTCACGGCACTATGAATCACGTGTCGTTTCTTCATCGACACGTGGGCAGTTGGTTCAGGCTGCTGGACCGGGAGTTCCATAAAAACAACATCGTTTCTGAGGCTGACCGATTCAGTCATGCCACGACCATGCTGCCCGAAAACGTATTGGCGTCATTAGTCGATGAGATTGGCGGCGAAGATGATCCGACGCCCTACACAACATTGAAATTAGTGTTCGATAGGCGCACCATGGTGAGTGGTAGGTCCACCCTACACCAACTGTTGCACGGCCTGGAGTTGGGCGACTTGCGTCCATCTCAACTCATTTGCCAAGATGAAAACTGCAACTCGAAACAATGCCATGGCACCAGCCATCAAAGACCTCTGGATGGAGCGCATGCCAGGTCTCATCCAGGCAATCTTGTCTGTCTCGAAGGAGTCACTCGACGTCCTTGGTGAGATGGCAGACAAGATAGCCGTAACGATGGAACTGAGCTCCACCCAGAGGTCACGCTATGATGTTGATCCATTCTTGCAACCTGCATCGTACGTCACCTCGACGAATGCCTCTATCGAGGCATTCGATAAGAGGAGGCATGACTAAGTGCACCGTTCGCCAGATTGGAGGCGCGCAGTTGGTCGCGATGCCGCGTTTCATTCGCCAACGAGTCGCAGTCGCGTTCGCGATCGCGTATTGACAACCGCCCGCCCGGATCAACATCAAAAACCAACGCGGTTGGTACAGCGACCTCCAAATTTCAACGTGGTCTTTGTTACTATCATGTGACACATGTACCAACGGCACGGAAGTGTCGTTCTCCATGTTCGTATGGCAAAAGTGACAAGGGCCCAACAAACTAAGTCCCGCGTCTCAGTTGGCGACACCAGGCTGGATTCTAAACGAATCCAATCGAATGTTTATAGTTGACCCACTAACTTCCGTTAGATTCCTAATCGAGACAGGCGCAGATGTTCAACCCGAATTTGGTCTTAACCGCGGCCAACTCATCACCAATTAAAATATTTGGCATGAAAGAACTTTTCATTTCGCTAGATCTTCGGCGTTCATTTAAATGGAAGTACATCTTGGCCGATATTGATAATCCTATCATACGGGCCGATTTCCTTCGACATTATGGATTGGTAATCGATTAAAAAAATATATCATTACTAGATCCATTAACGTCAAACCGATCGACAGTGCGACTACAGCGCATTAAATTCTCAAACGGTCCCCGACAAGTATCCTATCCCGCACATTCAGGATTTTGCTCTGCACCTGAATGCAAGCACCGTTTTTTCGACATTGGATCTTGTTCGGACCTATCACCAAATCCCGGTGCATGAGGATGACGTGAAGAAAACAACGATTTGTACACCATTCGATCTATTCGAAATCAATCGAATAAACTTTCGGACTTCGGAACGCAGCGCAAACGTTCCGACGTTTTATTCACGCCATCACTCGTGATCTAGACTTTTATTGCGCCTACATCGACGCTCTTCTCATCGCTTCGAAAAATCGGAAAGATCATTTAGATCATCTTTCCGAAGTTTTTCAACGTCTGCAATCCTACGGGATTATTATTAATGTGGAAATATGTTGTTTCGCGAAGACAACAGTAACGTTTCTCGGCCACGCGGTCGATAAAAACGGTATTCGCCCGCTTCCAGAACGCGTTCATGTCATTAAGAATTTTACTCGACCGCAAACCGTCTGCGAACTACGACGATTCTTATGCTCAATTTTTATCGACGGTTCATTCCTTCTGCGGCTGCATACCAACAGGTCTTAGACCAAGTTTTGGTAGGCAGCAAAAAGAAACGCACCTTATCGAATGGACGAACGACCGTTCAAAAGTATTCGATAAGTGTTGGCAAATCCTTGGTGATGCCACACAATTGGTATTTCCTAAGCCCGACGCGAATATATCATTAGCATTCGATGCTTCTGATACCTCCATTGGTGCGGTTATCCAACAATGGACGAACAACCAGTGGCAACCGCTTAGTTTCTTTTCTACGAAATTAACCACGGCTCAAACTAAGCATAGCGCTTATGATCGCGAGCTCTTGGCGGCATATTCGGCCGTCAAACACTTCAAATTTATGCTCGAAGGTGGGTCCTTTACCCTATTCACCGATCATAAGCCATTAACTTTTGCTCATTCTCAAAACGCCGAAAGATCATCTCAAAGACAACTGCGATTTAGTTGCACAGTACACCCTTGAATAATTGAAAGTAAACTGATTGAAAACTGAAAATTTTAAAACATTGATCTATTTTTAATGTTTACAATTGAAGTGATTTTAAATTAAAAATTGAAATAAATAAAAATATTTTTTTGTCATTCCAATAAAATCAATCACTAATCGGTTTGAAACAATAAATTATTTTCATTCCAAAATAGTCAGAAGAGACACTTTGAATTTCCATACGAAATGAAAATCCATTACAAACATTTATTCATTAAAATTTTTATTTATTCATTTGATTTCCACAATTGATTTCATTTATTTTATTTTGTAACCAATATTTTATTTACATATAAATATTGGTATTGTGCTATATAGAAAAGGATTCTATCCTTCACTTTTTTTGCTGTTAAAAAATGTTCACATTGAGATAGAATTTAAAAATTAAAAAAAAAGACTCTATAACATTTTTTGTACAATTTCCATAAAAATAAAGCATATTTTTTAATTTTTTTTTTTTTTTATTAATTTATAGATAATACAAGCGACAAATTTAACAATTGTAACATCATCACTGATATTTCGACCACATCCCGATGACGATGGCACCATATTGAAATGTGAAGGATCAAATCCACGTCTTCTTAATTCAACATTAGAAGATTCATTAGTATTAAATGTAATGTGTAAGTATTATATAAATATATTTAAATTAATTTATTTATTTTATATTAAATTATATACTTTCCATTTTCCTTCATTTCATTTTGGTTAATTTAATTTAATGTATATTTTAATACAAACCGAATGCGGTGGTACTTCTTCTAAAAATCTTCAAGTAGATATTATGAGAGTAAAGTATTATACATTTCTTCTAATTTGCATAAAGGAAGACTTTTGTGTATGTTTCTGAATTTTTACCGAACACCGAGTCAAGAAAATTAATGTCATATTCTATTATCTCAACAAACACTTTATATACAGCTTAAAATTTTCTACTTTATAACAGAAACTTGAAAGTATACAGAAAATAAAGGGCAAAAAAATACCAAAAAAAAAAAAACAAAAAAAAACAAACAAAAAAAAAAAAAAAGGAAAAACAAAAATAAGGAAGAAAAAAAGAATGAGAAGAGAAAATAGAAAATAGAAAAAATGTGAAGAAAATGAAACCAAAAACTTTGCGCTTTTCCTGCCAGTGGCGGTTTTCCGAATGTAAACATATACTTGGGGTAAAATGAACCCCCGTTGTGTATAAATACCATTTAAAAAGACAAGTAGAAATAAATAACCCTTAATAAACCAAGCCCTAACTGTGACGACGAATGAAGAAATATTCACCAACTGTTAGAGTTTTTACCATTAGACATTTTCCTTTCGTTTTGGGTCAAAATATATTTTAGGATTATTCTTTTGTTTTCCATTTACACTATTACTCTATACTCGTACAATGTATGTTCGTTTTATTTATTTTTTTTTTTTTGTTTTTCCCTTTTTTTTTCCTGGTTTTTCCCCGAGAAAAATGTTTTTGATCTTGCAATATATTTTAATTTAAGTACTTTAAGAAGAATTTTCAAGTCAGGAAAATTCTTATAGTATAGATGGTAACAATACCGAAAAATCTTTGCAATATTATCTTTATTTTTTTTTTTTATCATTTTTGGTCCTTTAAAAATGGTTTATAATATTAAAGTTTCTATTATACAATGGATATGTCTTGGGAAAATAAGAAAGACACTTTCCTTAATAGAATAAACGTTTAAAACGATTTTTATTTCAAAGAAAATAAATTTCTATATTTTCATTATTATGATAATGGAAATGTTTTATGTTAAATTTATGTTTTACGAGTATAATACTGTCAATAATGTAAATGTTACATAATTATAAATACAATATGATAATATCAATATATTTTATACTACCACTACAGAAATGACACCTGCAACAATACCAAGGCGATAAATAGCAAGAAACAACGAACAATAAGAGCTCTACCCTTCAGACTTTCTCCGCACTGTCAGCAAAATCATCAAGTGATATTGAAATCCTTAACAATAATATTTATAATTCCTTTTCACTAGTAATATCTATGGCTGCTCATGGAGGCTTAAATAATGACTCCAAAAGCACACCTACCAAAAAAATTCCGTTCAATATTGCCTTCCAGAATTACTATCAACAACATTGTTTACATCATTTTACAACTCAGATATATTCGATCCCTAAAAATCTGACTGTTCCGAAACCCATTCAAGGAAAACTCCCATCAAGCACTCATATTGGAACATCACCAGATATGAATATTGACAATTCCTGCCAAATACGGCAACCTCTACAACCTTTTGGATACAAATCAAAACCTCCACCCATACTCATCACCGGTGATTCCCTACGGGAAGCTAGGACTATGGTAGACGACAGGTTTGACTCCAAAAATTTTATCATGAAGAGTCGTACTGTAAAAATTGAACTCTGCCTGGCATCAACATAGTTGAACACAATGTGCATTTAAAGCCCACCTGAAGACACATAATATAAAATATACTTTTTCTACACACCGCGTGAGAATAGGCAAAACTCTTTTGACATTACGGGTCAGGACCTGGGCTACACAAATGAAGAAATAACCGAAGCGTTTGCCACCTTGAATGGGGTTTAATCCATAACAGACACCAGAAAATGTGTCCCCCCCCCCTTCACAAGCCTCTACGTTGTAAGAATCTCTGCCGACACCAATGAAAAAATCTTTCTGGTGAATAAATACCTTTTAAACATAAAAATAACAATCGAGTGCCAACGACGAATTGAATTCCTTCAATGCAAGAGATGTCAGACTTTCGGTAATGCGGCTTCAAACTGTAATATGAAATGAAAGATGTGTTAAATGCATGGTTCATCTGTAGTTGTCCCAGATCCCTGGAGCAATCACACAAAATAACATCTACCACAAAATGTGGTAACCATACAGCGAACTACAATATGAATATGGCCGATACAAATAGTTTAAAACCAAACTGCCTGTGTGGATGAATCTGGTTAATGTCGAGAATTCCAAATTTGTTATATACAATCAATTCCAACATATTTTATCCAAATGTCACCAGATACCCGTCTTTCACTCAAATATATTAATATTTTCGGATGTGATTTCATACAAAGTTCATTGCTGATTATAAACAGGAGAATCCCATCCGCCGTCAGAAGATCTTTCTTTGATTCATGTGCGATCTATGTTTGTTAACTATGTGCCGCATGCGATTAATACAATTGAACATAATTTCCCTGGAGAGTTTAAAAAACGATACGAACTAGCTGAACAAATGCGATCTCTCAGGTCACAGACCCTGCTAATTGCCGAGACTAAATTAAATGCCAAACATAGAGTACGAATTTGTAACTATAAAGTATTCAGAACGGATAGATGTAACAATGGTCGTGGATATGGTACGGCAATCCACCTAATAAATGACCTGCAAACAACTCGATTTTCGACGGGTTCTAACTGCAATTGAATGTACGGCCGTACATTGGGATCAATGATAGAGGAAAGTTGTTCTTCGTATCGGCTTACATTCCCGACATGACGGAACATGCCATCAATGTATCAGATATAAATACAATTGTCGAGACGGCAGCTAGATCACTAGATCAGATGCAAAACATTCACTATGTGAAAACAATACGGGAAATGTAAAATGGTAAATGGTAAATGCATCACTAACTCTTCTCGGTGTACAAAAACACCATGTACTGATAATAGTGATAACATGGGCATATTTGGCATCGAATCCAAGCATCAATCGTTTATCACTACTCCCGATATCATTGGTAATAACTTTGTTAACCATTTTGCAAATATCCACGGGCAAAATAATTGGGTGGGAGATGGACTATTTACATCTCGGGGTAAATCGGTTGATATCAAATTACTTTTGTCATGCGTTCGATAGACTGTTAGACTTTGCATCTAACTGTACTGCAATCGATTTAAAAATCAACGCTATAATGTGTAGTAAGGTTTCTTTTCCTGATTACATACACTATCACTACTCGATGTTATTTCTAACAACGGATGAACTTTTGTTAAAACTTCTAATAACAAAGCAACCAAGTGTCCTGATAGCTATTTAAATCGAGTCATTACAAGATCCTCAAACAAATTTATCTAGTTCCTATGCACACTTTTCAATCAACCGGTTAACAATGTATACATACCAATATTGTGGAAAACCGCAATAGTCATTACGATTTTTATACCCAGCAAGGGCCTCACAAGTATAACAACCTACTAGGGCAAGAAATGACAACATGTCTATTAGTGGTAATAGGCTCAATAATGACATAAAATATCTTGGTGTATGATTCACCAACACTCTTAAATTCTGCACATTGATGAGATTTTGAAGAAGACTTTCAGATCATTTCACTCAATGAACCAAATCCTAAAAAAAAAAAGCAAATAAACTGAATAAAAAAATAGAAATTCTTTACTACAAACAACTCATTCGTTCTCTAATGACATATGCATTTGAGATGTGGTTCCGCGATATCCTCACATCAAATGGAATGAATTCGAAATCTGGAACGCAAAGTTCTTCGATTACTAACGGGTGCCAGAAGACCTAGAATATGGACAGATTAGTAAAAGAACAATTTATCTTGCTGCAAATGTCGCGAAATAAATGATATAGTGCTGGTTAAATAGACGTTGAGATTTTTAACCAAAATAAGAGACTCCGAAAATCCCATTCTTATGCTGTGCAGCATAGTTGACCCAAAAAACTTAAAACTAGTGCAAACTATAATGTCCATTTTGCGTCAACTCTAATATACAATATACGAGTAGTATTTTCCAATAGATTCAAAACTAATGATAAACTTGGACATCCGCATTTTAAAACTATAAATTGTTAGAAAAATACAGGTCTATGAGCTAACGAAAGAATAAGAAGAAGCAGAAGAAAAACAAGAAAATGAAGAAGAAGAAGAAGAAGAGGAATAGAAAGCATTCAACATCAACAATACGAATGTGCCTAGTATTCAAATAGAGATCACTATAAACATCCGCATCTTAATAGCTGCATATATCCTGCAGTGTGTTCCTCCACTTCTTACCATTGTTGTGTATAACCAAATTGCCTTGTGAATTATTTTTCCCATCAATCACAATATTGTGATTACTGCACATATTGCAAATCTAAAAAATCTAGTTCGTTTCACCCATACCGATTATCAATTAATGTCACCCATTACAGATACCCAATTATTTTTGCCGACCTTTGTATTCTCTTTTCTTGCATATCATACCAATTCCTGGTTTTTTAATCACTAATGATTTTATTAGGTATTTATTTTGTTTGATACTTGAGTAGTGTTATTACATTCCTGACCAAATGCCTGTAAATACCTCTATGTGATGGTCACCGTTAATGTAGTTTGATGCTAACATCTAATGTATTTGTATATTGAAGAAATATTCAGGATTTAAAAGAATCGAAAAAGTTCTAAGAAATTTTCGCCGATTTTAAGCTCAATTTAAGTGTTTTATTAGAATATTCTGTAATGCTTTTTACAGACACGATAATATAACTATTATCGTAACAGTTTTAGGCCAACATCACTCATACACCATCATTACTAAGATTTAGAAACATATTCTAATAAATTGTTTACCGCTGTGAAAACGGATAGGGTTCTAGTTTAGGAATTATTTTATTAAACCAATTTCAAGACCCATCCATATAAAATACATAACGTTTTGTGCACATATAAAATGATTGGAACACAATTGTTATTATCGATTGGAATGACCAGTGGAATCTCAATTGCACTTAGTTATCTTACTATAGACACTTGTCAGCTACTTTAACCATCATACATTAACCTCATTCGTATGTATATAATATATTATGTAATATTGCAGATAATTGTTTCTTCCCATAAGAAATCTCAACTCCTTCCCTAATAGGCAATTGCCATTATTAAATTCCATTTTATATAGAAAATAATATCACACATAATTCATTTAATATTTCATTACGAATTTTACGCAAACAATGAAATACGCGACAATTTTCAAATAGAAGCAGTCATCCCTTCTAAAATATAACCACCAAAAATGAATGAAAATGGTAAAAGAAAAAAAATACAATAAAAAAAATGACGGTTTCATGATAAATTAAATTAACGATGTTGTTTGTACTGTGCCTTTTAACGAAAGAAAATGGAAAAATAAAATAAAAATGTAGAACTCATTGCTCTTGGAAATTATTTAGTATTTACACTTTATGATGGAAAAATGTAAACCATAAACATCTATACAATCTCATTTTATACACCCCAGAATATTATCCTGAAGTTTGCATGACGATTTAAAGCTAAGCGTAAATTAATGTTATTGTTTTAATCGGCCCAATAAATATTATTATTGTACAATAAATAGGGATGAGATTTTCAAATGATATATAGAAAATGTAAAATTTTTGAATTGATTATCTTCTTCTTCTTTCTTCTTCTTTCGTTAGGTCATGGACCTGTGTTTTCCTAGGACTTTTTATTTTCAGTTAATTTTGAGATGCGGTTGTCCAACTCTCTCGCCATCTCTTCGGACGCCTACATATTGGCCGTGTGCCACCTGGGTGTTTTTTTTCTAGCAATATTTGCGATTCTGTTATCTGGCATTCTATCAACGTGGTCTCTCCAGTAACGTCTTCTGGACCTAGT
>JANSTX010023804.1:0-15484 GCA_027564355.1 Penthetria funebris | reverse complement strand
TTTTGTTTTTTAAATATTTTAAACAACTTCTCGTATTTCTTTTTGAATAATTTTGCATCCAAATATAAATTACATTCATTTATGCATAATAATAATAATTAGTATTAATAATAATAATAAATAAATTAATGTTATGCAAATATACTGACTTAAAGATATAAATTAAAATATATATTGTATACTGTTCGTTTATACGATGGTACTTTAAAAATGCATTAAATGCATTTACACGAGTAATATGCACATATCTCGATAATTTTAAGATTTGAAAATATAAATTGAAATTTATTTAAAACAAAAAAAAACTGTTTCTGCATCAAATTGCTGTGTACTGCTGTGGCTCTTTGTTGCTCTGCAAAATATGGAATTTATCCATTGAGTGATGATGAGTATGTTGTGCTACAATTGCAACTGATGCTGTTGATTCACTGAAAAAATAAAAACATTATTAATTTAATTTGACATATGTCATTATTAATTTAACTTGCATATGCATAAATATGCATATATTTTTTATTTATTTTTTTCTTAGTATCCAATTTTTGATTTTCATTTTACTTTGGTCTTTGCTCTTCTTCAATTTATTTTTCATGAAAACAGGAAGCAAAAACTAAATTGAAAATACATTTTGTTTGGATTCTAAACTTAGATTTTGAGTAAACATATTTTTTTTTTAAAGTGTTATGAACCCGAATTTATATGCATATATACAAGAAGATGCACATACGATACAAAAAATATATATGCATAATATTTACATTAATGCGGTTTCAAAGATTTTGATACATTACTGGATAATGTTAAAGAGTGGCACTATTTTTAGTGGCAATTTTGATTAAATTCTAAATATACACATGTACCTGCTTAAGATAATGATATTTACAAGTATGTTAATTTGAATAGATTTAATGCATTTACAATAAAAAATAAAAATCTAATAGTCGTTAACAAATATAACTTTAAAAGTGTTGCATATTTGAAAATTACATATTTCTTGATATCGGAGGTCCATTGAATAAGGTCAATCGTAACATATGATTGCAGGTAAGAATACACTGATTCAAAATTTCGTAAATATTAGTGCGAAAAGTAAAATAAACATATAAACCGATAATATTCGCCATTTATTAAAACCCTTACGGAATGTCTTTAACTTGAAGAATATGTTCAGATATTAAAAATACTGTAAGTTTTATGTCAAGTTCTGTTAGTATTCCTTAATTTCCTACGTGTTATTAGTTCACCGTATGCGACAATTGGAGTGGTCGTCGAGGTTACACAACCAATGTTTTCTTTCACGCGGTATTTCCGGTAACTCGATCACATAGTATATGGATAATTATGCCACCGCTTGGAAGTAAAGGAGAGTTGAGTATCCGCAATGATATTCGGCCAGTCCATTTGTACCTATTATAACATCAATACTACGTATTTATTTTCTTTTAATAAATTTCACTGTTATAAATAATGGTTTATTTCTTTGCTAAATAATGACTATATCACCTTAATGCAAATAAATTGACTTCTCAAGATGAGAAAATAAAACGTACCTACTTTTTGTATTAAATTAATAATTTGTCAAGATTCTATTATAAAATTAATTTAAAAGAAAATAATGTAATTAATTACTTACCTTTTGTTTAGAGCAAAATAGAGTTAATATTTTGTAATTCAGCAAAATTTTACTATTGTTATAAATAGATGATATTGCAAACGAAGACGTTATAGAATGTTAATGTTGTTATATTATGGGAAGAAAAAAATAAATGAAAAGATAAATGCGAAGAATGGATACTATACTAATATTATTATTTTATAAAATAATTTTAGCTATTTTATTTATCAAATTGTATTTTCCTCCCACGTGTTAAATAGAAAGTATCTGCACGATTTTCTTGTGACAAATTATTCAAAAGATATCTTTTGTTTTGTTTCTGATGTTGCTGTTGTAAATTCTCATGTTGATGATGCTGCTGTTGCTGCAATTGTTGATGCAATTGTTTTTGTAGTAGTAGATGTTGTTGTTGTTGCTGTTGCAGTTTTTGTTGTAGCTGCTGCTGCTGTTGCTGTTGATGATAATAATTCTTGTCTAACATATGAACAAGAATATTTTGTTGTTGTTGTTGTTGTGCCTTTAATTCGTCATGCAAACACCAACC
The DNA here is from genome assembly GCA_027564355.1 of Penthetria funebris. NCBI lineage: Eukaryota > Metazoa > Arthropoda > Insecta > Diptera > Pleciidae > Penthetria > Penthetria funebris. The sequence continues at coordinate 13,325 of JANSTX010023804.1, read as the reverse complement.
ATTGACACACAAACTTGGTGGTAATTTATCTGTTTTTTTCAATTTATTCAAGTGGGTGGTCATCACAGTTAACATTTTTCCATTCTTCTCATTGTTTACTTCTTTATTCGTTTGATCTTGCTTAAAATTCATTGGTAATTTATTTTTTAAATTGAATCGAATTGATGCAAATCTTTGTTTCTTTTTTCTATATGGCATTAATATATCATTATTATCAATATTGCCTTCATCATCATTAACATCATTATCATCATCATCATAACCACTAATATTATCAATGGAGTTATCAATGGGATTTTTAATCAATTGATCATCAATATTATTTATATTACTATTTTTATTATTATAGTCATTATGAGAAATATCAGTAGTAATTGATGATTTACCAGAAATATTTCTTTTAAAATTATTTCTCCTACCTCTTTGTGGTATAAATGGATCGTCCATGTAATCGGGTCCTAATAAATGTACTAAATAAAAGAATAAATAATTAGATTACATAAAAACCAAAAAACCTTAATTGTTTCTATAATAAAAAAATTTGAAATTTTACCCAAATGTTGTGGAAATCCCTCATTCGTTTTGACTAGTACAAAATTTGGTTCATCGACATACAATGGTACTTCACGTCTTCCTGATAAATTTAAGCTATTCCAAATATTAACATCTGATGCATATTGAGATGGATTAATTAGACCATTTGATGTCCAATCAATATTTATTGGCATCTTTTGATCATTATCACGCTCTTGAATATTCAATTGTTTTAGTCTGTATATTAAAATAACGTATAATAAATAGTTTTTTGCTATATATATATGTTCAATAGAAAAACTATAAATGATTAAATTAGTAAAAGATTAAGGATAATCTGTCCTGTTTATTATAATATATTTAAAATTGCAGTATATGAGAATACTGCTGTAACTGACAAATTATATATTATATTTATTGAGATTAATTCAAACTACATATGGTCAAGTTAATGCATATGGTCAAGTTAATGCACTTTTTTTGTGTTTCTCTATAAAAATACAGCAATTTATCAAGAAATGATTTCTCAAATATTTTAATTTCGATACATACAATCTATATTCAGTCCAGAACAGAAGGCAGACAGATGCCTTCTGATTCTAAGAAAATCTTCGTTTTTTTCTAAAATATATAAGGTGTAATTCAACTAAAATATGATTCAAGTCTGTTAAGTCAATGAAAACCGATAGTTGCTTAATGTGTTTAAAGATTGATGTCATAAGCAATTGATTACAATCGTAAACAATATTAGCTGCTTAGGACACTACATCTAACGTTTAAAATTTCACTATTTATCAATCAACATTTTATACGTATAGTTCTTTACTGACAGACTATAATATATACTATAATAGTTTTTATAATAGTACGAAATATATCTAATCTGAAGAAGTCCTATATAGGTTTATTTCAGATTAGCATTACAAATTTTACATGGATCCCCTATGCTATAGAGTAAAGGTCGAGATGATGATGCTAATGATTTTGAAGATGAGAACTAAGAATTAATTTTGAACAGTAACAATAAGCATTTAGTATTAGTAGTAGTAGTCATAATGAATTTCAGATAACCTCGCCAACACGTGTAGATTGGATTTTTTATCGAAATTCTAAATGCTTTAAGAGCTTTCTTTTGAAATATTGATATTATCTTAAATTCGTTCATATATTAAGTGAAAAACCAATGTAAGGCTAACCTCAATAACTCATTTTTTACCATGCTTAAGTCAATATGACGAAGATTAAACTTCTTCAATTAACTAATTACCAAGAAGATTTATTATGAATCTTAATTTTAAATGTGCCGAAATTTTTATCGCTTAATTACACATTTACATAACGATAAAATTTTATGTATAACATATTGATAATAATATTATAATAATATTTTTCCTTAAGCATTTTCTTGCTTCTTTATGCTGCTATAAACATAAATATATTATATTTACATGTTAAAGGGATTTTTCATATCACAAATTTGATAACAAATATGTCTGTTAAAATGCATTTTTGTGCATACGAATATTATATAAAGATGTAAATGTTGCAGACCACCTATGAACCACCTAATTTTCAGGAGGTGAAAGTAAATTTTCTGTTTTATTTAAGCCGTTTTTTTAAAACTGTATGCATGTGCATATAATCATGCGATTAATAACATTTTAAAATTACATAATTTTTTGGTAAAACTATAAATTAATTTATCATCAGAATTTGTCACTTTTTACTTTATTTTGATATTATTGATCTTTTTGATAAATTATTGCTTTCACTATATAGAAAATCATCATTATAATAGGCAGGAAGCAATGAATTGATTTATTTAATTAATTAACAAGTTTTAAATTTAATTTTATTTATTTAAATTAATTTTATATGACAATCCTAAAAAATTATGTTTGATTATTGTATGGAAATTTAATTAAATAATATTGAATTAATCAATGAATACAATATTTTTTTTATATATATATATATATACATATTTACATATATACATTTATACATTAAATCTCCAGATACTTTCAATTTTCTTGTTTAAATTAGCATCGTCTGGTATTATGCAAATTAGATGTAGATTTGTAGTTAATATTCTTATCGAACTAAATGTATTTATGGATAGAACACAAATGATCTCTAAAGAATATGTGCATTACAATATTTCGATCACCATTTTAATCTTTTATTCAACAATACCTCCAATTAGTATATTATTATACCTATAATAATATGCTTCGACGTAAAATACGTCAAAAGAGAATACTTTCGTATTCATTTTTAAAATTTGAACGAAGATTATCTTGTATAATTCATACATTACATATGAGTTGTGATCGAAATTATCTCTTCAATTTATACTGTGAATACATAAATCCTTTAGACTACGTTCTATGTTACAAAAAACTATATAGGAATTTAAAAAAAAAAACAATTCTCTACAGATTGAGTGAAAACATCATTTATAGCCTCTAACAAAAGCACACTTGTTGTGCACTCATGAATTTTATTCATTTTATTTAAGAAATCTATTACTTAATTAATTACCGCTAATTTTTGTCATTTAATCAATTTATCTATAAATAAATAAACATTAGCTACCTCCCACTATTTTTTTATATTTTAATAAATTGATTCCCGTAGAATAATTAATAAACTGCATTACATACTAGTAAAAGTGTGTCTGTCTATACCATTGACTGTATATATTGACATACTCGTAGCTACAAACAAATTAAAAGAAAAAGTTTAGCAAGTTTTCGGAAAAATTAAGATTAACTACTTAATTTAGAAGCTCTGTTATATCAAGAGAATATCTAAATTTACACCAATAACCTTTTGTATGGAACCTTTTTTTATGGAATAGAAATATTGTGCAGAAATATTATTAGACAATTTCTTTGTCGTTCCGAAACTTTCAATAGGCTTTAATTTATAGTTAAAGACAAAATATTAAACGAATTTTTAAAAAAATTTAAATAATTTAAAATATAATACCTCAAACTCTTCACAGGTGTCTTAGTCAGAGAGACACTTATTCATTTAAAAAAAAAAACAATTTTTGAATTCTAAAGTAATTCAAGTGATTGCATTCATCCACGTTATTTTACCGCATTTCATCTTCTTTGCTAGGTAATACTTCAGTTAGTGTCAGAAATTTTCAGATCTAATCAGTCTTAAATAAATAGTACTAATACATTTAAAATTGAACCTTCCAAAATCGAGTTTATTCAAATTACAGTAAGTATAGAAGTAGTTTCTGACAAAGAAGAGAATGTAACTTAACATTATAAATGGTATTATAATAATACAAATCTATTTTATAGTTCCACAAATTTTTAAACGTAGTCCACAGTAGATTTAAAACAATATAGCAATAATCCCTGTTGCTGAATATGGTTCATGCCAGATTTCTATTCTTATATATAGCTCGGAAAATGAATGATTATTTAATATACAATTTACATTCAGTGTTCAACTACTAGGTGGAATTACATATTTGCAACACTTGTTAATTTGAATATTTGTATTTTAAAATATCATAAAAAATGATTTACTTTATCTATCTAACCTATAATATTGTTCTACTTTAAAGTTACACCAAATTTAAACTCGAAAATTAATAGTTCTACCAAATGTTCTAAGTAACAGATCTCGAGTAACCAAATATTTTATCAAATATGATTACAAATGTTTTGAGAATGTTCAAAACTAATTAAAGTTATGGACGTGAACGTACAAAGATTGACAAAAATGATCAATTTTAATTTAATATATAATTTTATTCAAATTAAATATGCTTTATGTATTAAAAATTTAGGACTACAGAATTTATAAAAAATGTTACAAACTTTTTAATGCATTTTTCTTTAACTGAGAACTATATTAACAAAAAATCCATTGTGAATTTAAAAGTTCATTATTATGAGCTTTTATATTCACAATGATGAATTATTAATTTTACAATGATGTACTAATGCAATTAAATGAAAAATAGTTGTTCGTTATGTTTAGCCTAATAATGTATTTGTAATAATTCAAAAGAGTATGAACTGTTCTTCAATTTATAAATATGTGATTTCAAAAATCATCACTCATCTGCGTTATGGAATACTACTATTATTTATGTCATTTTCTTTAATGGTTTAGGATAAACTATTTAATTATGATTCCATGAGAAAATAGCATTTATTAAAATACATTGAAAATATCACTCAGATTTATATCTTCTTTCTGTACGTGCATTTGCCATGCAGACAATTTCTCTCTATAATCATACACATTGGTATGATATAAATTTCATTGAAAAAATTAATTAATTATAGTGTCACATTATTAAATTAATAATTTTATAAAATTAATAAAGAAAACTGTACCTACAAGTAATATGATTAATGAATAGCATTAAATATGCATGTACCTTTCATCGTAAATACAATTTTGATTGCTTGTACCACATATATAATGTCTTAGAAAATTTAAGCTTATTGGTGGTTCTTGTAATAAATATTGAGGACTTCGACGGAACCTGTAGTTATCTGGTTGTAAATTATGTTTTTCATTTGAAATCTTCTTTAATCCATACTTATTTTTCAAATATGAGTCCGGTACATGTATTATTGATGATAGTCGTCTTGGCTGTGGTGCCCATGATGAATATGATGACGTTAATGGTAAAGCAAAGTGTGTTTCTGGTTTTATATTATAATTGATTATTTTAATAGTATTATCATCACTATTAGTGTTATTATTATATTCACTATTATGATTGAAATCACTATTATTACTATTATTATGATTACTTGAATTTGTATTGTTTTTTTCAATATTTTCACTTAACACCTGAATTGGAAATAGTATTAATATTAAATGAATAATACGGATGTTAATCATTTTGTCTAAATTGCTTGGTATTGTGAAAACTATTTTTTGAATACCTTAAGAAAATCAGTAAATATTATTGGATAATGCTACTCGAATTAATGGTGTTGTTTCATCATTTTCGAAATTTCTTAAGAAACTGAAAGACTTTAGAATATTGACCACTGTTTTATATACCACTATACTATATACTACTATATATACTACATATGATGATGTCGACAATGTTGATAAACAATGTTTGGTTTTTTATTTATATTTTTGAAAATTATTACCGTAAAATTAAATAATAGTTACATTTTTCTATTTGCTTTTTCAATGTCTGTAGAGAATTGCACTGTTGAAATAAATCCTGTTTTACATTTTTTACATAGCAGAAGCATAGTGGATACAGCAGAATAAATTTCCCGCACATAAAAATGGTAAATTGCGGATATGATATTGTAACTAACCATAACTCATCATGAACAACGAGATTTTGTGTTTTAAACTACTACGGCAAATTATGGTTGTTTTTAATGGTCTGAAAAATTTATATCAATGAATGTGAAACTTGTTTTTCTCCTTCATCTTCTTCTTTTTCAACTTCTTCTTTTTTTCTTATTCTTCTTGTTCTACTTTTTCCTCTGTTTTCTTCTACTTCTTTTTCGTCTTCTTTTACTTCGTCATATTTTTCCTCTTTCGTCACGGAATATTACTACGGTATACAAGTCAAATGCAGCATTTTTACTATCACTTTAGTTATATATTCTTCTCCTTATTTTCCTACTAATCCTTGCCAGACTTGTAATTAAATATACAAATACCATAAGTGAGCATATAATAGGATATATTTGAAACAATTAAAATGAATAATGGTTGAACTTTAGAATTTAATACTGTAATATTAATATTCAATGAGTTGATTACTAATATCAGACGGGTATTATGAATAGATTATAGAATCTTCATAACTAGAACAATACCACTGGTATTAATATGTTAATTGGCAACTCTATTCATCATCTAGTAATAAATAGTTTAATTACATAATGTTTTGTGAGATTTTGTAAAATTTTCGGTTACGTGATTCTTGAAAATTTATATGTCTATAAAATGCTGTTAATTTTAATTATTTAAATGTTATTAGACTTTCAATGAAATGATTTCTTGAAACTCTAAAAGTCTATAATGTTACATAATAGTAATCAAATCTATAACTTTACAATTTGTGCTATTGAATATCTATTGAATATTTGATAATTGTATTTGATTAATTGATTGATACCTTTCTTCATTGATTATTTAGTTGACTTGTAAGTGCCTTGGCAGTCTTTTGTATGCAACATCTAGCTAAGAGTTAAATACAAATGTATCAAATTAATTTTCAATGATTAATAATTTTATGGCTTTGCTTATTGTGGTTGAATTTATTTTATAAATTCTGTCATCGATTACATTAACAATTAACTATTCAGTAACTATTAAATCATTTCAATTTAAATCATTACAATATGTAATTATTTTGTATTCACGTTATATGATTTCATAATAATAAACAATGTTTTAAATATATTTTATGTATACTAAGTGGAAACAGGTGACTGATAGAAATTTTATATTTAGAATACTCAACTTAGTCTCTATATGCTATGTCACTGACGATTATATTATGTATGCCAATCTGTTGCTTTTGAATATATTTTAAATTGGGTACTAATTTCGTTTTTGTTGCATTGGTGATTCATGAGGCAATATTCTAAATTATTGAGATATGGTAATAAGGAGTTAATTTGATATTCTATAGAAAAATCTCTATTATTTGATTACTTGATTTGACATTTAATATTACATGCATATTATAATAGATACATCAAATTAACAAACCGTTGCATTATGCAGTTATTTGATATATTTGATGATTATGATGAGTAATTCAATATTGTTCTATTAGAAGATGTGAGGATCTAGCATATACATTCTGCGAATTGATATGTGTATTAGTTGGTTGCGTGTGTCAGCATTTCTAATTCTCGATTCTGAAAAATATTGGTATATAAATTTATCAAGATATGTTACATTATTTTCTAAATGTAATTGTTTGACAGTGTATAACCTTCGCATGTATATTATAGTTCCTTTCAAAAAACCACAATCCAGAAAATGACCAAATAATAGAAGAATAAGGTATATTTTTTGAATAAATGGTTACCCACAATAATATGAACAACAATATCATATTTATTTAACAAAAACCATTGGTCAAACCAACTTAATTTCTCCAGAGATTTAATATTTTTGCAAATATTAAGTAAATATTTGGCTAATAATAATAAAATATTTTTGGTCAACATAATACATAATTTGTCAACTAGTAGTAGTTAGACTTCAAATAGATAATTGGATATTCTTACAGAAATAAATCTAATGCTTTGCAGACTAATGTAGGTGGTTAACTATACTATGTTGTTAATTATCATTATATTTCAAATGGGAATATATAATGATTTAGTAATAGGTCATTACAAATTTGATGCTCTTATGGCACACCACATAAATTATATGTTAATATATCTATTCATAGACATCTTGATTTTATATTACAAGTAAATATAGGTTACCAAACAGAGACTGAATTTTTAAAACGGATTTTCTAGTTTTGAATTATTATAAATTTCTTTTACATTTCTAACTTTTAGATTCATTAATTAAGTATATCATTTTCAAGATTCTAATTTGGTTAAATTTTCTAGAAACAAACATTTCTATAGTGATGTCATTTTTAATTTATAATTATTATTGTCCTATTATTTACTCATTTCTTAGTAATATCGTTAATTAATTTGAATAAGTAAATTAAAATAGTTTCTTTTAAATAAGTTGCTATTTCATGTGTTTATTTATTTTAATATTTACTTAACAATTCTTGCAAAAGATGATATTGCTTTTAATATTGAAATATCACATTAAATACTCCTACTTATGTGATGATTAATAAAAACCTTTCATATGTTTCTTAATTTTGCAAAAAAAAAAAAATAAAATTGCAGTTCTTTGAAAGAAAAATCATCTTCGAATTAATCGTGTATTCGAACATGTTGTGTTTAAATAAGTGCATTTGTAGTCACAAAAGGATAGTTACAAAGAATCATTATTATATAATAAGTAATCGTAGATATTCATCAATAATAGTACGTAATAAAAAATTGTGAGTATTGATTAAGAATCATCAAAATACCAATGATAGACATTATTAGGAGTGCTATTTGCTTTTTGTTCTAAATGTAGTGTAATAAATGAGTGAATAAAATTCAAATTTAGTTCTAATTTTCAGATTATTAGTAATTTTCGTTTCGATTGATACTTATGTATTGGTATGTATTGATCAATGAGGTGTTAAATGTAGCTATGCAAATTGATATCCTAAGCAAATTACTTAGGTTTATTATAGCCAGTCATCTAAATGAGTCATTTGGAATGGAAAAATACTGTAAGGTATATTCAAATCTTAAAAAAGAATATGGTCATTTTGCCAGTTAAAATTCGTGTTAATAGAATCTAGATTTATAGTACACTTTATTTAATACGTCCACAATTGTCCACAATTAACTCTACCAAAAATTGATTTGCAATAATATTAAAATAATTTCGTTTTTCTTTACAGCGTGAAATAAATGAGGTATTTGAAAAATTTAAATTAAGTGATGCAAAATATGGATCAAAAGCAATTGTACCTGATAGTAACACTAAATTGTTACATAAAAATAAATTAATATCCAAAGATAAATTATATAGAATTATTGATAATCAGGAATATGTTACGGAAAATGGTGAAGATGAAATGAAAAATACAGCCGAATGGGAAAATTCAATTCTTAAGGAATTAGATAATTTAATGAATTCATCGGATAACAAGAAATCTGTTAATTTAAAATATGACAATCATCGAAATCATCAATATGACCATAATTTATACCAGCAACAATTGCAACAGCAGCAACGACAAGATGCTGATGATGACATTAAATTCATAGAAAAAATTCCATCAAACAGCAGTATTCTGAAACCGGAAAAACATGTAAGAATTAATTTTATTTTTATATTTTATATTATCATTATTATTATATAAAACGTATATTATATTGAGTATAAGTAATAATATTTTTTTTTTATTATAAATATTACTTTTATCACATTTATCAAACACCAATGCACGAGTTTAGATACAAATTTCTTAAGATTTTCTTGGATAAATAGCAACAGTGACGGATCAATAATAAGACACTATCTTCGTAATATAATATATATAAAAAAAAGTTATGCTTTAAGATAAATGAAATTGAGTAATATTTGTCGTCATTAAAATGTATATCCAAATATTTATAGATCAATAAAAATATCAACGCTCTTGATACATACCTACTTTACTGATCTACAAAATTTTTCACTGACCCGAAGAGTCCAAAGAATCTATAGTGCTTAAATTGTTCAAAGAGTTCAAATAGTTCAAATATAGTTCAAAGAGTACAAATAGTTTAAATAGTTCAAATAGTTCAATTCAAATAGTTCAAAGTGTTCGAAAAATTCAAAAAGTTCAAAAAGTTCAAAGAGTTGTTCAAGGAGTCCAAAGAGTCCAATGAATCCAAATAATCAAGTAAATCCAAACACTCCAATGTATCCAATGATTTCTGTTTGATCTAATGGCTGTTGGATACATAATAAATGTTTTATATTATACTATGCAAGAATAAAGAACTTTTGAATTGAATTTAACTTACTTGGTGACGAATTAGATTTACAACAATACTCAATAAATCTATGAAGTCTCTTTACCATATCGTGCTGCGATTAACTACAAATTGATGTTTTATGATTAGTAGATGTTGTGTATCTAATTAGCCGTAATTATCTATCGTGAGACCGATCGATTAAATAAGCAAAATATACATCCTATTACAAAAATAAAATTTTAACAGGTCTTGATTAGCTTACTAGATGTCATTAAATACATATATAATTAACTGTATCGACAGGCCTTCATACATGGTTTTAATCGAAATTCTATATATGATTAGGTTTAGAATTTCTATTTAGTTCCTTATCCATTCGAATCTGTTTGGTTCGGTTTCGGCTAGCAAATGTCATCATACAATAAAGTAATCTTGCATCCTATAATCGAAAATGATGCCCATATTTAATAATATTTGAAATAATGCATCTACTGCAACTTAAGCTTGTGATAGAATGTATTGTAGTCTAAACGTTCACAATCATCATTGCAAAAAAATATTAAATTCAAAAAATTCATACGACGACAAACCCATTCACATTTTTCAATAAAAATAAATATTACATATTATGGCGACAAACTGTCTCTAAATTGTGAAAGCAAATTAGAAGTAATACATCCCTACTAATATTAAACAGCAACGCAGCTGAACTAAAACAATTAATATTATAATATTACGTGCGACAGTGCTATATGCTCATGTAAGTGTAACAAGGATCATCATTGTTTCTTATTTAGTGTTATCGTAAAATACAATATGATTTCTGAAGAGTAACACTACTGGCGATAGAACGAGTATACCAAAAGATAAATTTCACTTTCTTTTTTTTTTTCAAACGGGTTTGAATATACTCGACCTTGCTGGCTCTTAACAGGTGTTCAATAAGCGTGTGAATTTTCAATAGCAACATAACGTTTAATTGTGTAGTTTATTGCAGAGACATTTTGGCGTCAGTTTATTTGGAATTTATGTTTTGCATTGATTTAAATTGTGTGCGGTATGCGATAACTTCAGTACGCTGCAACATATCAAAATGAAATTTTTACAAGAATAATTTTTATGTAATTTGTTAAGTGTGGGCAGATGAATTAAATTATAGTACACCTGGATCACGCACATCAAATGTCCTCGGTAACGTTTTTGCGGTATATTTTACGGTATGTTTTATGAAAAAAAATGATTACTTAATCGGTCTAATGGGATGTTTTCAAATTTTTTCTTCTGACTTATGCTGACATAATATAAGGGTGTACTTACAAATATTCTCATACAATTTTCGATCATTTTTACCATATAGTCTTGCACAGATACAATGTGATTACATACAAACTTAGCAACCCGCAATGGACAAGGTTGTATTTGGGATGTATAACTTTCTAATTTATTATATCTAATAGTTTAAGAAATTTAGGATTGATTTATGTTTATCAGTGAACTTAAATAAGACTAAAATTAAACATACATAGTGGACTTAAATAAAACCAAAATTAAGTCTTCATTATATGTTTAGGGTAAAAGCGAATTAATAGAAAATATAGATTTTTTGTAAAGAATTATTCAGCTAAACAAATGTTAAATATTTCTTCGTTCATATTGGAATTAGAACCTTTATCAAATTTTACAGAATTTTTCACTAGATTTTTCACAAGAAAAAATTAATATTCAATTAACATCGCATATTCGTGAAGCGTAATCTATATTTAGACTTGATTTTTAATAAATAATTTGTCTGGTAAAACCACCGTTGTTTTGGTTTATAAATTATCATCTTAACCTATACTTGTTTGGTTGTCCCACAACAATAAATTTACCTTCATATGTATTACTCTGCAACTCAAATATTTTGAGTTAAAAATTTATGTAAAGTTCTGAAATAACAGAATCAAATATAGCAGCAATTTCTTAATCATTAAGGACCTTTAAATTATATACAATGTTCAAATCTTTCGCTTTTTAATGTCACTCAACCCCTGCTGAAGAATGTAGAGGTTTCTGCAGTAAATCTACTAGAATTTTTATATACATATAAATTATACCGAATTCGAATTGATTAATTGCACATAAGTTAATTGTTCATCCGCCACTGTTTCCTGAACTTCTTCAATTTATTTATGAATATGTGATGGAGATATTTAATTTAATAAATTCTAGTTCATAAATGTACTCATAATAATTATTTTTATAAATTATATTTATGATGATTTAAAGTAAATAAATTTAATTTAATGGTTCTATAAATTATGAATATTATCTTTTTATAGAAAAAATGATAAAAATTAATGAATTGTTATGTGCCTCTATTCGAGGATTTTCTATCATATTGATTTTACTGTTTTCTTCTTATTTAAAATTAATTAACAAATGTAGAAGAGGAATTAAATAATTTATGTAAATTACAATACATTATTATTTAAATTTTTAAAAATTTCTTTCCCATTTTTATTGTCAATTTGATAAAATGTGTTTTATAAAGAATGTTATTGATCTAAATTTTACATTTAAATTAAGATCACTTTAACATTATTACATCGTTTCGTTATATTATGCGTGACATGAAACTTTATTATGCATCTTATCCTTAGTGAATTAAATGTTAATTAATTCAAATATAAACTTAAATGGGTTCTTTATAAATATAATAGGTTCATTATTACAATATAATCAATTTAAAAACATATATTTATTGAAATTATTGTTTTGCGTCAAGTTCAGCAACAACTTTCCTGTTTTGGAATTGTAGCAGCTTAGAATCTTTTACCACTTTTGCTATATGTAATCGTCTAGTTTCCGACAAAATTTATTGTACAATCGATGTGGATGTAATCCATAAAAAATATCCAGATATCGAACTATACAAATGTGAAATAAATACTTTATTTTGTTTCCTATTAAATTTTCAGGCTAAATGCCTGACTATCATATGCAATATAATATATTATATTTCTGCATATATAATTTTCACTTGAAATTTATTGCATATAAACATTAGAACAATTTTGCAATGGATCAAGCAAAAAAAAAAAATTGCAGAAGATCACGAAAGATACTTTATCTATCTTTTCAACAATTTTAGCATAAAGACACACAGTAGCATATAAGACGTGCTAAAAAACATTCTATAGATGTAGATAATAGGTATATATA
>JANSTX010023794.1:0-15486 GCA_027564355.1 Penthetria funebris | reverse complement strand
AAGAAACAACCCAATATTTCAAATATCTTTTGTGATAATTTACCGCAAAATGTTGGCAATCCACAAGGAAACCGATCAGTTCTTTTTTATTATTTATGAAACAAGGTTACGTAACAAAATAAAGCAAGATTTTTAAGAATTTTTTTGTTTTTTTTTTTTTTTTTTGAAGTGACCGCTGCTAATTTTGCAAAAAAGCAGACTGCATTTTTCACGTAATTTTATTTGTTTTAAAATGAATCACAAATATCTCATCAATTATTTCCTATATGTGATGAGTCAAGGTACGATCAGTAAAATTTAATGTTATTCTTCACTTTGGTTACCTATATTAGAATATATTTAGTACATGCTTATACATTATACCTAAGATACGTGGATATGTAATGGTTTTCGTACACTCTTATCTTTATGTATTAAATAGGATGGGTATCAAATCCTCCGGTATTTAGTTGGGTGGTTGATGGTTGACTCAGCCCAAGCATATCCACACTTCATATATTATATTTTTCATCGCAAATGTATCGCGGTGAGAATGCAATATATGATGTGGAAGTTGAGAAGCTATATATATAATATTCTAATTAGCATCCCTATATTGTTACTTATTATCAAAATATATATTGAACAACATAACATTTTCCTTATTATGCACCACTCAATTACAAGAATATAAATCTGTCAAAATGTCTCAATTTTTTTCGAAAATTTATACGTGAACAACTTACTCAATTCACATAGTACTTAAATTAATTTTAATTATATGATTAATCATTAAATTCTATTAACTTGTACATTTATTCCTATAAATATGTCTGTCATATAATAATAAAAACACATACTTTCTGTAGATGTAGTACTATACTCATCTCAGCAATATTTGCAAACATAAATAATTATTTATAAATTAAATTCTCCATAATATACTATAGAAAACAGGTGCAGACTTTTAGACAATTTCCACATAGAAAGAAATGGAATTCATGTGCATATATGATTTATGTTTTAATATATTCAAAATATATTAACAGTTGCATATTTAGTTAAATGTTGTTATGAATATTAGAGACATTTTATGTACATATGTGCGCTGAGTCTGGGTTGAGAAAATAAGTCTGGCCACCTACGCATGAAAATTGTGTCGAAAATTATTTTAAACTGTTGCAGTATTTATAGAGATGTATACGAAGATAACCATTAAAATATACTTTATGGATATCATATATACGATTATTTTTGGTTTTACTTTTGTGTTTACTGAAAGGATAACAAAATACATTGCACAAATTCTTTTAAATTAGTTCATCTTAGTGAATATGTAGGGAAACACTCGAATTTAGAACGTCACCTCCGTTCTGTAGATTTTATAGTCGGACTATAGAGTATTTATATAGAGTTTGTTGTCAGTATTTTCGATTGGGTGGTGGATGTTTTTTTTTTTTTTTTAATTATTACACATAATCTACGAATTATACCTGACTAAGCTAAAAATGAACTGAGAAATAAAGTAGAAAATTTAAAATTTCACAAACTTAATCCAACATTTTAATAACTTATCGAAATTTTACGATTTCTTGATCCTTTTTATTATATATACACTTTTTTCATTAAATGAAGCAGATAACAATGTTGTAGTACAAGATTTGCCAGATGCGTTAGATTCAGATACTAATGTAAACTTTTCATGGACAAGAAATGAAGATATTCAGTGACGACGTAAGATATCAATTTTGTGCACGCCAGTATTCAATCATTTTGAAGATCTAAGTGCATTGGTTTACTATTAAAAATATATTCCTCATGAGCTCTTCGAATCAATGGCATTATTTATAAATTTTAATGCACAACAAAAACAAACCAATATCTTTCGCAACACAGATGCTAAGGAATTGAGAACATTATTTGGTCTATACTTCGCAATGGGGCATTTTAAATTGCCAAAATCCAAGATGTACATGGAAAACAGTTTTAAGATACGTTTATTTTTGGCGACAATATGACCTGCAAATGATTCTTTTAACTTAGAACTAATTTACACTTTGTCAATGTAATCAATATTTCTACAAATAATACAAATAAATTTGTTCGACAACCACTAATGGATAGCATTCGGAAAGGTTGCTTGGAACTGCAAATTGAAGAATATTTATCTATCGATGAGCTGATGATACCTTTTTGGAGACACTTTAGTATTAAACAATAAATAAATGGGGTATATTAAAAATTTTGTATTATGCGGAAAAAGTGGGATTTGCGTATATGTTATCAAGGTACATCAACAAAAATTTCAAAATCAAGCTTAAGATGGTTTGATAATAATGTTTGACGTTTCGATAAAAAAGATTTGTTGTATAAAGAAATTAATCGTCCACAAATTGTAGCTGATGTTCAGTGATTATAGAATATTTATTCGATCATAAAAGTGGATACTGAGAGTAATTGCTCATTTTGTTGACTTTAGTTGAGTCTAAAGGTGCATTGAATATAAAATAAACTGCAAGATAAAAAATGCCAGTTAAAGTTATTATATGGACCTTCTAGATTTTCGTGCTAATAGTCGGGTATATATGGAAATTAAAAATTCAATTGATTAGATTATATGAATCATTTTACAATTCATTCAGAATTGTAAATAGATCTAAGATGCTAAAAGCTTTTAAATGTTGATACCTAACATGAACACAAAAATCAAGTTTTATTGCCAAAGAACCAATAAGTTACAAACTATTACCAGTCATTCACTCAGAGATAGAATCAGTAGGGATGTTATTCGAGATGAATGTCAAATTCAAGACATAGTAAGATGGTGTTATTGGAGAGACAATGTTGAAAGAATGACAGATAATTGAATCGCAAATATTGGACATCCGCATCACAAAACTAAATTATTAGATATACACTAATAACGAAAGAAGAAGAAAAAGAAGAAGAACTTTCGATGAATAGTTGGTGGATTGTTGTCTTAAATATTTGAAAATATAGTTGCCCACATGCTAAAGTCACTAAACTAATTATTTTCATTGCTTTGACTGCGCTGTTTTTTGCTCCTGATTTTGGTTTTTAAATTAATAATTTTTTTCAAATGTTAAAAATCAACTTCAAATGTTACAGCTAATTCATATAAACTGTAAATTATTCATAAGTTATAACATAAAAATTTTTAAATAAGTTTAATTTTAGTAAATTATATGGTAATATGACCTAGTTTAGTTGAAGTATAGAATTATAATCGGAATTACTATACTAGTATTTTAAAAAAATATAAAAAATGTTTTAAAATTTCAAATTTTAAATAATATTCAATACCAACGATGCCATAAATTTTAAAATCATTTTGTGTAAAAAGTATATAAGTTAAATATGTGGTACCTTTACGTTTCATCTAATTAAAAATCTAACTTTACCTAAATACCTTCAGTATTATTAATATTATATTATAAAATATCAAGCTATATATAGTAGCATTTAACTAAAATATGAAACTAATTACTAATTAGTATCCAAATGTATAGTACATATTTGCTATGTTATATGCATAAGTGTCTGTAATATATCCAGCAATAAACGATGTCGACGACGTCCAAAGTCATTAAATGAAATAAACGTGTCCGTAATTCATTTCAAATTACTATAGCCAACGACTTAATAATTTTACTAAAATTTATGAACATCATATCGTTATTAATATTTATGTTTAATATTCGTATATATAATAGCTAATATTATGTGTCTCGTTCATGTTTTACTAGAAAATCATCTTATAAAACATAATGTTTATTTTCAACAGAATGTCATAATTTAAATCTCCCACGAATTTGATTTTTGTTGCTTAATCTCGATAATCTCAACAAATTGTCAACATAATTCATGTTGATAGTATTTTTGCGAATTTCATCGTTTGCATGCTTGTCTGTTTATTTGCGTTTTTTTTTTTTTTTTTTTGTTCCTTCTCTCAACTTTTGCATTTAAACATATTTTATATGACATATATTTAGATTGTATCGCTTTTCTTAGATATTAATATTTTTATCAAACGTAGGATATTTTATATTTTATACTTGTGTATTCTAAAAGATACATAATGAGTTCACCTTTTGTAAGAGGTTATTACTTACAAGGTTGATCAATTAGGGTATATTTTTGTTTTTTTCTTTATCTCTTATCCATGATTCGTCACCTGTACAGATATTTAGATATAATATTTGATGCACCATGACCATATTTTTTCAACGCTTCCTTGCAATGACGATCTTGCATTATTAGTTCACGCACAGCATCATTGGTTTGTGGCACAACAACTGATTTTAGACGACCTTCACGAAATTCGTCCTTGAGTGAACGTCGGCCACGATTAAATTCATTGTACAAGTTTTTCAATGTGCTGTAGGATGGGGCTTCATCACTATATAAAGAATTTAGTTCATCAATGCATTATCTTGTCTTGATAATTTACGTTATTGAAAGTTGTGATAAATAATGTTCACGATTTAATTTCATTTATTGACTGAGATGTATTTTTGAAGACTCTGTAAAGAAAGTAAATAGTACTTTTATGGTAAAACTTTGCAATGAAGCCGTTAAATTGCACCTGGCAGCACTTAGTGTTTGTTGCCAAGACCAGAAATATAAGTAGCAACCTATGTATAGTTTATTATATTATAAATTGTTTGTGCTATATAACAATATAATACAATAGTAAAACTGTTCAGAAATTATCATAAAATTCATGCGATATTATAGTTGTATTTTTTGTTTCTATTGATGGCTTGTATACATATTTTCGATATATTTCTTATTGCCCTGAGCGAGAGGGTTATCGCTACCCAATTGTCCATAGATTTCAATACGATTAAACATTTCAATAAATTTGAAAAGATTTCACGATATTTCAAGAGGTTTCAAGAGGTTTCAATAGATTTCTAAAAATTTATACAGACTTTTAGAAATTTTTAAAGATTTCTGGGGAATTCTAAAGATTTTAAAAGATTTCATTAAATTTCATGACATTTCAACGTGTACAGAAATGTATATTTGGTGTACTTATTATACACGTCAAATTACTCAACCCATCTTTGCCTCCTATCAGGGTTGCTGGAAACTTATATGTAAAATTTGGCATGTGATCGAGACCCAAAAGAGAGTTCTGTTGTATTTGTCGACTTGATTGAATGAGCATTTCACCAACAAGAGTAGGTACCTGAGGAGTTATGCATACCATTCTACTTGTTGGTCAGTTGACTAAATATCTCCAAAATTGAGGAAACAGAATTTTAGGTAACTGATTAACATTTGATTTTACAGAAACATATTTGAAACTGACATTATAATGTGCCATGCGACCTTGTGTGGCGTACGTGTCTAGATGACGACCTTTCCATCAAGGCACAAAAAATACCAGATTTGTAACGAATTTAACAAAAACTATTAATTTATTAAGTGTATTTTAAAAAACAATTAGAAAATTTAGTAAAAATTTATGTAACTTATCTAAATCTATCGTATTTTAATGTTTGAAAAATCTGTTTGTTCATTGACCTCTGGATCAAAAACGAAAGACAAATTATATGATTTTCTATCTAAGAGACAAAAAATACAAAAATGTTAAAAGTAGCGAAAGGGGTTTTAGTGACCGTAATATAATTACTTAATTATGAATGGGGTGTAGTCCGGATAAAATTTAAAACCTTTGAGCTGCTGTAGAATTCACATGATAAATAGTCATATCATTCAAATCTGCCGTTCGTTTAAAACCAGAATTCAACACATTGTTTAAATAATATTGCTAATTATTATGTGAATTCTATAGTAGATCAAAGGGTTTAAATTTATTCTGGATTGCTAGATGAAATTCAATATATATGATAATATAATGCCGTATTAATCAAAATTATTTCTAAAGTAGATTTGACCGCTATGTCACTAAAAAAACTCTATAAACAAAGTAAGCAATAATAAACAATTGAAAATGTTTATCGTATAGCATTGCCAGAAATATACGACATTTTACTAAGTCTACTTTTTGATGCTTTATCCAAATCTGAAGTCAAAATAAAAATTCGAAAATCGACTTAAAAAAAATCAATTGTCAATTACATATTTTTAATAGTTTCAAGATATATCAAGAGATTTCTGATAATTTCTAGCGGTTTCTAGATATTTCTAGAGAATTATTGTTAGTTTTCTAAAGATTTCTAAA
Source organism: Penthetria funebris (assembly GCA_027564355.1). Lineage (NCBI taxonomy): Eukaryota > Metazoa > Arthropoda > Insecta > Diptera > Pleciidae > Penthetria > Penthetria funebris. Next base: position 9,293 of record JANSTX010023794.1, on the reverse strand, counting down.
GTTTCCATAGATTTCTAAAGATTTCAATGAGAATATAGAATATGAATGAACTTAAAATATTTCTAAATGCGAAAATTTGATATTTTGTCCGCGATTTTGATGTTCTATCCTAATCTGAAGTCAGAAAAAAACTTCAAAAATCGACGACTTACATACAGACAGACAGACATACATACATACAGACAGGCAGATAGAGAGAATGATAGAACGACAGACCGACTTTAGAATTTATATACGAATTTTTTAAAAATTTTGGATAAGAAATATAAGGTTTATTAATTAATACGTGGAAAAAATTACTTATTGCTGCATCTTATGCTGTATCTATTAAAGCACTAATTAAAATCTCCGGAAAAAAATCAAAAAATTCTTCAAATATTTTTAATGGTTTCCAAAAGATTTCTAGAGGTTTTTTTTTAGGCATTTCTAGAGAATTGAAGTTAGTTTTCTATAAAGATTTCAAAAGACTTCTAGCGATTTCTAGAGAGTTCTAAATATTGCAATGTGCGATTTCCCGAGGTGTCCTAAGATTTCTAAAATTGATTTTACCCCCTCGATCCTGAGATTGAATAATGTGGATTTACTTTAATTGATGATGAAAGAAGAGTGTTCCTTAAAATAATTTGGAAGCAATTATTTTAAAAATTATTGTAGATTTGTGTTTTCTTTAAATTTTTATGTATATGTATAATTTATGTAATTCCTGTTCATATACTTATGTCAGATTGAATTATCATTCCTGTAATCAGATTTTATAACAGATATCACAAAAAAATCATTTTCACTAATTGCAATTAAAATATATAAATTAAAGTTAAAAACCAAGAAAAAATAAAAACAAAAATATAAAAATACTCAATCAATTTGACTAATATTCAGTAATAAAATACAGTATTAGACTTTATTAAAATCCAAGAAATTCATTAAAATTTAATATACAAATAAAACTGACCAATTAATTAAGAGAAAAGTTAAATGACTTTTAAAACCTAAATATATATATACGAGTATATACTCGTTCACACAATATATTTGAATATATATTTACATATATAACATCGTATACATTTGTGTAAATTATTTCACAGAATTATGTGTACAAGTATATATTCGTAATGATCAAAAATTAAAACATTAATTAGTAACAAATTATTTATTGAAATAATTATAAAATCAGTGGGTTTTAAATAATTTGAGATCGATGCAATATAACAGCAGCAGCAGATATATAGCAGCATCAACATCAGCAGCAACAGCCTAGGTTAACATACATATATTAAACAATATATACATGGGATTGTACGACAATATCATCATCATAGTATGTCTTTCATTCGTTAAGATTGTTTGATTGAAATAAGAGGAGAAAAAACGATTAATAAATAAAAATTTTAATGATTTTTATTTATTTTTTTTTTTTTTTTATCTTAATTTTTGGTAATTAAGAAATATATGCTAGAAAATTTAATTAAATTGAATAGAAATTATATATTAGATTTTATTGGTAAGATTAAAATATATAATTGATTATTTATGATCAAAAGATATATTGAATTCGTTCATTTAGCATATATGATAATTTAAATGTATTATGTATAAACAGTTATTGTACATTTTTATTAAGATATTTAAAAAAAGGCCAATTAAAAAAAAAAAAATTAGAATCCTCTATATATTTGTATAATGATAAATATAATATTGCTGTGTTTCTGCAGATTATTGAACGGGGAATCTATAGACTAAATTGTCGTTAGTTGTTTTAAAACAAACTGTTCAATTATAAATGCCTATATTAACTTCATTTTTGCTATCCTTTTTATTGGCTTAATGCAACATAATAAATTAAAAAACTTTGTATGGTCTTGATTGAAATCTGTAAATAGTTTTAGTTTATGTTTGACACAATCATTTTTTACACCGCTTGATTAAATTATAATAAAAATTTTATTCTCAGTACATAGTACGTTGTATTCTTCATTTATCATTAGTTTTTCAAAAAATATTTCAATTATTATAACTGATCAACTATTATTGAATTAACATATGGATGTGTGACACAATACTTAATTAATGTCTAGGTGTTGGATAGAAATAAATTAGGTTCTAAAATAAAAGGTTAATACAATTATAATATAATTGATTTTAATATATAAAAATTAACCTTATAATATTTATCCAAATGGTGCATACCTCTTTATCTCTATCTCTATGATTCTTTCTATTCCATTTTTAACTTGTGTGGCGTACGTGTCTAGATGACGACCTTTCCATCAAGGCACAAAAAATACCAGATTTGTAACGAATTTAACAAAAACTATTAATTTATTAAGTGTATTTTAAAAAACAATTAGAAAATTTAGTAAAAATTTATGTAACTTATCTAAATCTATCGTATTTTAATGTTTGAAAAATCTGTTTGTTCATTGACCTCTGGATCAAAAACGAAAGACAAATTATATGATTTTCTATCTAAGAGACAAAAAATACAAAAATGTTAAAAGTAGCGAAAGGGGTTTTAGTGACCGTAATATAATTACTTAATTATGAATGGGGTGTAGTCCGGATAAAATTTAAAACCTTTGAGCTGCTGTAGAATTCACATGATAAATAGTCATATCATTCAAATCTGCCGTTCGTTTAAAACCAGAATTCAACACATTGTTTAAATAATATTGCTAATTATTATGTGAATTCTATAGTAGATCAAAGGGTTTAAATTTATTCTGGATTGCTAGATGAAATTCAATATATATGATAATATAATGCCGTATTAATCAAAATTATTTCTAAAGTAGATTTGACCGCTATGTCACTAAAAAAACTCTATAAACAAAGTAAGCAATAATAAACAATTGAAAATGTTTATCGTATAGCATTGCCAGAAATATACGACATTTTACTAAGTCTACTTTTTGATGCTTTATCCAAATCTGAAGTCAAAATAAAAATTCGAAAATCGACTTAAAAAAAATCAATTGTCAATTACATATTTTTAATAGTTTCAAGATATATCAAGAGATTTCTGATAATTTCTAGCGGTTTCTAGATATTTCTAGAGAATTATTGTTAGTTTTCTAAAGATTTCTAAAGTTTCCATAGATTTCTAAAGATTTCAATGAGAATATAGAATATGAATGAACTTAAAATATTTCTAAATGCGAAAATTTGATATTTTGTCCGCGATTTTGATGTTCTATCCTAATCTGAAGTCAGAAAAAAACTTCAAAAATCGACGACTTACATACAGACAGACAGACATACATACATACAGACAGGCAGATAGAGAGAATGATAGAACGACAGACCGACTTTAGAATTTATATACGAATTTTTTAAAAATTTTGGATAAGAAATATAAGGTTTATTAATTAATACGTGGAAAAAATTACTTATTGCTGCATCTTATGCTGTATCTATTAAAGCACTAATTAAAATCTCCGGAAAAAAATCAAAAAATTCTTCAAATATTTTTAATGGTTTCCAAAAGATTTCTAGAGGTTTTTTTTTAGGCATTTCTAGAGAATTGAAGTTAGTTTTCTATAAAGATTTCAAAAGACTTCTAGCGATTTCTAGAGAGTTCTAAATATTGCAATGTGCGATTTCCCGAGGTGTCCTAAGATTTCTAAAATTGATTTTACCCCCTCGATCCTGAGATTGAATAATGTGGATTTACTTTAATTGATGATGAAAGAAGAGTGTTCCTTAAAATAATTTGGAAGCAATTATTTTAAAAATTATTGTAGATTTGTGTTTTCTTTAAATTTTTATGTATATGTATAATTTATGTAATTCCTGTTCATATACTTATGTCAGATTGAATTATCATTCCTGTAATCAGATTTTATAACAGATATCACAAAAAAATCATTTTCACTAATTGCAATTAAAATATATAAATTAAAGTTAAAAACCAAGAAAAAATAAAAACAAAAATATAAAAATACTCAATCAATTTGACTAATATTCAGTAATAAAATACAGTATTAGACTTTATTAAAATCCAAGAAATTCATTAAAATTTAATATACAAATAAAACTGACCAATTAATTAAGAGAAAAGTTAAATGACTTTTAAAACCTAAATATATATATACGAGTATATACTCGTTCACACAATATATTTGAATATATATTTACATATATAACATCGTATACATTTGTGTAAATTATTTCACAGAATTATGTGTACAAGTATATATTCGTAATGATCAAAAATTAAAACATTAATTAGTAACAAATTATTTATTGAAATAATTATAAAATCAGTGGGTTTTAAATAATTTGAGATCGATGCAATATAACAGCAGCAGCAGATATATAGCAGCATCAACATCAGCAGCAACAGCCTAGGTTAACATACATATATTAAACAATATATACATGGGATTGTACGACAATATCATCATCATAGTATGTCTTTCATTCGTTAAGATTGTTTGATTGAAATAAGAGGAGAAAAAACGATTAATAAATAAAAATTTTAATGATTTTTATTTATTTTTTTTTTTTTTTTATCTTAATTTTTGGTAATTAAGAAATATATGCTAGAAAATTTAATTAAATTGAATAGAAATTATATATTAGATTTTATTGGTAAGATTAAAATATATAATTGATTATTTATGATCAAAAGATATATTGAATTCGTTCATTTAGCATATATGATAATTTAAATGTATTATGTATAAACAGTTATTGTACATTTTTATTAAGATATTTAAAAAAAGGCCAATTAAAAAAAAAAAAATTAGAATCCTCTATATATTTGTATAATGATAAATATAATATTGCTGTGTTTCTGCAGATTATTGAACGGGGAATCTATAGACTAAATTGTCGTTAGTTGTTTTAAAACAAACTGTTCAATTATAAATGCCTATATTAACTTCATTTTTGCTATCCTTTTTATTGGCTTAATGCAACATAATAAATTAAAAAACTTTGTATGGTCTTGATTGAAATCTGTAAATAGTTTTAGTTTATGTTTGACACAATCATTTTTTACACCGCTTGATTAAATTATAATAAAAATTTTATTCTCAGTACATAGTACGTTGTATTCTTCATTTATCATTAGTTTTTCAAAAAATATTTCAATTATTATAACTGATCAACTATTATTGAATTAACATATGGATGTGTGACACAATACTTAATTAATGTCTAGGTGTTGGATAGAAATAAATTAGGTTCTAAAATAAAAGGTTAATACAATTATAATATAATTGATTTTAATATATAAAAATTAACCTTATAATATTTATCCAAATGGTGCACACCTCTTTATCTCTATCTCTATGATTCTTTCTATTCCATTTTCAACTTAAAGTTTTTAGTCCTCAACCGCATTTCAGTCATCAATCTTTACAACATTCTTTCTCGGTGCTTCTTCTTTTATATTCAATTTAAACTTAATTTTTTTTAATTCATATTTTGCAATGTCTAATATAAAATTTTTACTTAAATTTCCGCTACTTGTTACCATTTACCAATAAGGAAAAATAACATCGATGTGTCAATTTTCATTAGTTTAGTCTTTGAAATAATAATTTTTGTGAACTGTAGTATTTCTATAAATTATCGACTCCAAATATTGTTCAGCATTCTTGTTCAAGTTTAGCATTCAAGTTTTTTTTTTGTATATTACCCTCAAAGATATTTACTGTATAATACTGAGTTTTTTGTCAATTTAATATTTTTGTCCATTACATTATAATAAAATTGTTTATAAAAATTAAACAGAAAAGTTTTTATATTCAACGGAATTAATAAATTTTAATAATGATGAAATTTTTCCAAAATATATACTCGTACAGCTTGTGTCTGAGTTAACATAACAATTATAAAAGATAGACGGGCGAGAGTGTGCATTATTATTTTGAAAAAGTTTAATATATGCATATAGGATAAATATATTATAAGGTTAAATGGTATATATATATATATACATATATATGAATATACTCAATATTTTAAACGACAAACATTTAAATTTATACCACCAAAGTCACTAAAATAGATAGTAAAATAAATTGGCAACAAAATATACACTCATTTAAAATGTTTAAGATAATGATAATCGAAATATTATAATATATAATCGTAAATTTTTCAAATTTGATGTCTCTTCGCGATCTCCGGCACATATTCATTCACTTATATGTTAAAAAAAATTCGCAATCCTTTGGATAATTTATATTATATTAGGGACATACACAGTAAAACGTTTCTATATAGATCAAATGATTAATTAAGAAGTACAACTAATTGTTTCCTGATTTCATTGTAATATATTGTATTATATAAAATCTTATTTATACAAATGATGAATCCTCATCTACCTATAGCACAGTTTTGATTTTGGCAATGTGTAATTTTGATATGTAATTGGATTGCGATAATAAATTGTTGATAATCTGTACTATATTTGGATTTATGAGGTTCTCGGATCTGTTGTTGTAAAAACGATTATCAACCGTTTTTACTTATACATATACTATTATATATAGCCTGACATGAGTAAAATTCATGGTTAAAAAGGTATTATCGCTCAGCGCAGTGAAATGATGACCATCATGTAAATTACCAAACATTTGTTCTGGATCACACATTTTCTCTGGGATTATAATTTCATTTGTTAACGTGAACGTTTATTCAAAAAAAATATTATTTATATTGAAAATTAAAATACATAAACTATTCTTTTTACAAATTATGAATTATAATTATTTTTACTTATATTATTATTTGTAATTATATTTGTTACGTATTTGTCGAACGATAAAATTTGACTGACAATATTTTTTCTTAAAATTAAATTCCTATATAACTATTTACATTTAATTTTAAATTGTATGGCTTTATTATTTGTATAGAATTATTGAATTCCATACGAATAACCAGTTAATTCTATCATTTGTACAGAATGTTTAATTCTGTACAAATAACGGATTCCAATGGTTGACCTTACTTTTCGTCTAGAATGTTTATATTCTATACAAATAATAAATCCATGTAGCAGACAATTCATCCTTGATGGAATGAATGTTTGCAACACATTTTATAAAATAAATTAAAAAAAAAAAAAACTTATTATTTAACAAATAAAATCATATAAAATGTGATTTTCTGTTAGCTTTTCTACGACTATAGTGTTATCCTCTGGGATAAAATTTCATATGAAACAGTTGATTTTGTACTATGTATAGTTTATATTCATAATGTTCATAATTTTTAAGAAATATTTTTTTCTTATATTGTAGTTACACCACACGTTCCATAGTTACTGTACTCTAGCTATTGTACTGATGGTGTAATTCCCACTTTTTAAATGATCTTCATCTATAATAAATAGAATGAAATGATAAATAAATTTAAAAATCAGAATACAATAACCTTCAAAAAAATACAGTTACCTTCACTTAACTTTTTAATTTTATTCTCTTAACTTTGCAATTTATTTGCGTACTCTCTATTCAATATGCTTGTCTTGTCGTTTGAAGGGCTGCTCGAATGATTTCCATTTTGCATAAGTTATTCAAATTATTAGAGATTATTACTACTAATTTTTATTTCTGAGAGTTGTTTATGTGTATATTGTTCTATGATTTTAACGTTTTTACGATAACTTAAAAAAATATTTATTAATAGTTGCATTCTTGAAAAAATAAATTTTATCAATTTCAGTAATTTTATTTTACTGTATGTTTGAATGAATGTGAAATTTTCTAGTTTCCACTAAGGAAAATGAATTAAAGAATAAAGTAAATTTGTAGACAAAAAAAAAATCGTATTAATTTGATAAATTTCAGATATTTTTTAAATTGTTATCTTCATAATATGTTAAAAGCGATTATATTTGTTAGTTTCCTGGTAAAAAAAGTTCCAAAAGTTTTTTAGACTGAAATTATTAAAAAAAAATTACGCTGCGAATTGACTAATATTAATAATAAATAAAACATGTATAACCGGTTGTTTTTAATTTTAATCCCATCACTGGTTATATTGGATAAAAACATAAATTTACTGTAAATTGAATAAGGATTAGTATCTGGAAATGAAAAAAATTGGGGTTTTTTTTTTGTTAATATGCTGGATGTCTATCATATACGAACTTTAAACATGCTGAATTATATTAGAACACACAGAAATTTTATCGGAATATTTGAATTTTTTTCCACTTTTCAATTTTCATTTCAAAATTATTAATTTTAAATTTATTCGCTTTGCTATGTAATAAATTAGTTGACCTTAGGTTGTACTTGATCAAAACTGTTACTATTTTTATTATTTTGATTTAAATTAATCGATTTAGATATTTGCAATTATAGAAATTTCAAATTACAGACCAATTAACAGTCTATGTGTTTGTATAGTCTGAATGAATAATTTCTTAAACCCAAAAATTATTGGAATCCAAAAATTGTCTGCGTTTTATAGATCAAATTATAATTTATTTTTATATCTTTGGGATTTCGTTGGGCACAATATAGCCGCTTTGTGTAGTCTAGCTGAGGCTACTACTTAGTTTTCGGCACCCATCTAACCTAATCAATATTTAGAATTTGGCAAATTATTTAACACAAAATTTCTTTATTGTTATCCAACTCAAAGTGGTTTTTGTGTAAATGGGTAATAAGAGTTCTATGAACATCAATGTTAATGTAAGGTTCATATTTTACATATCCGAATGTACATCAAACATATGCCTTCCACATAACGAAAAACGTACATACATCCCCATGAAATTTAGTGTAATGTATACGGGATATTGATTTGAAAACGGTTACAAGTTGACATCTATCGTAGCAAATGAGAAGGTTATTATATTCATTAATAATAAATAACTTTATATACCAATAGGAATATAAAGAAATAGTTATTCATTTTATTTGTTGTTATATTTTCAAAAAAAAAAACTCTGTTATTTCTCGTTATCGTGAATTCAAGTAAAAACAAAACCAACAGATGGAATAAAAGCCAAAAATAATAAGTAAAAGGGAAATCAAAAGAAAACAAATGATATCTCAACATCAATCCTATAAACTTCAACAGGTTTCAGAAATTATTTTTATAAATTTTCTTTCTTGAAAACAAATGCTGATAACTGCTGAACTGACTATATAACGTTTTTCATATTATGAACAGAAGAAACGACTTACAGTTTTAATATATACGCGAATTGGTACCTTTTACATAATAATAAATACTGGCATTGTCGAATAACAGATTTACTCACGTGCGCTTATGGTAATAAAAATAAATATGCTATCCTTCACTGCATATATATATTT
>JANSTX010023783.1:0-15487 GCA_027564355.1 Penthetria funebris | reverse complement strand
ATTTATAATACAAATAATATTATACTGAAAAATACAAGAGCAGAAACAGCTAACTATATATATATATTTATATATATATATATATATATATATGGTTCCTATAGAAAGGTAAAATTCATTGAAGTAGTTTTTCTTAAAATAATGAATCAACTATTGACTTCTTTTGGAATGTATATCATATGAAACATTGCATCTTTGGCGATCAGATCATATTAATTAATAAATGACTGCAAATTTGATATACAATTACATAAATTGTAAAATACGAACCACTTGAATCTCTGAATAAATTCCATTATGAAAAATTTACAGATAAAATTTTCTCCTCGATTCAGTTTGAATCCAGCACTCCGTAATGCCACTCTAGAGCACAACATTCTACACTATGTGATCAACATTTTATATTATTTATCGATTGATACCTCCCACATTTAATAATAGTTTAGAAACATTACAATTTGTATATCCGTAACTGAGGATTTAGTTTCATTTTTTTATTAACATCTGTTATTTTTATCCTTTTTCAAAAATCATTATCCTGCCCAAATATTTATGGGCAATAACTTTATGTTAGAAACGTTTGCTTTATACTTATTTTATACTCTTCTACAAGCATATACATATAAATAAATATTCTATGTCGGGCAAATTAACAATTTGATACTTCAAACCTCAAAAGTGGTAATTAATTATGGTATATAAAAGAAAAAAATAACATGAAAAATAACATTGCATTATCACAACAGGGAGTATGTACACAAATTTTCTATTGAAAAGACTGATCGTTTACATTATTCAGCTGAAGTCATACAATCGTATATTTAAATAGTACAAATTATAACAAAAAATGTAGGAAAATCGGTTTGATGAGTATAATTTGTTATTATTTGTCAACGGATCATTAGCCAATTAATTGTATCTTTTTTTTTTATTATTAATAACATTAGAATTTATGAGAAATTATCATAATTTAAGAATATCATATAATCATATATATGTGAACTCGTATATTAAATGAAATACATAGACCAGTTTGTAGAATGGCACATATCAAATTGAAGATATGTACAAATTGGCTAATGTTCTAGAAAATACGCATTCAGTAAGGTAATAAACAGTCTTAATTTTTTAAATTAAAGAATACTAAACAGCTTAGACCAAAGGCTTACATAAATTCATTAACACAAATTAAACTAGTGTCTGTAATTAATAATAATCTCAAAGAGTTCGATATTTAGTTAATTTCTTTTTAAATATTAGAACTGAAAGTAATTAAGCTTATAATCAGTGTACGACTAATAATTTCACAAAAAAAATATATTATAATACCTTCTCAAATGCAATATTAATATTATCAAATTTACCATCTATTTATTCAAATCTAGAAATAATTGCAAAAACGTTTTTTGTTAAATTCACCCGACACTGAAAGCGAAGAACAAACTTCTCAAAATCATAAATTAGTAACACTTAAAAGTGTATAGTTAGTGGCGGTTTATTGATTATTGTTCTTGAGAAAGCTACAGTTGCGGTATCAGGACGTTCTCCAAATTTGAGAAACTTTAGTTTAAAATATAGGTAAGCATTTTGATCAACTGCTTTGAAAAGCATTTGGTAAAACTCGAAAAATTAATGTTTTCTTATGAGCATATTTTCACTATTCAGTACCACATAAACAAACAAATCGATCATGTATAGTTGAAGGGCAAGTTCAATGACAATTTGGAAAATCCAGTTGATCATTGCGGTAAGGATAACAAGCAAGTGGGCACACAAAAATTATTATTTCAATCGTTGAACATTTCAACTGGACTTGGCACCATCCACTTATTTGACAGAACAATTTTTTCAAAATCACGTAACGCTCCCATAGACATATTTTGACTGAATTTGAAATAATGAACCTAATTTTACTAAATCTATATTACATAGTTAATTATATCACTTAATAATAGTGAAAAATACCTATACAATGTGGTATCAGATGTGCTTGAATGCATAGGTGCATATTCATAAAAAAAACAACTAAATATTTGACAGCTATTAAGAATTTATATAGCTAAATCTACATTTCCAAATGCTCTTACAATGTCATTATATATATATCGATTATCGAGTGCATTCCCAACATTTATGTAGGGTTCATTGAAGTTATTTATAAACAGTTAAATCTCTGAACATACACTAGTTATGAATAATGTAATGAGTATACAGTAAGATATGTATCGATTACAACTGAATTGAAATTTATTATGTGTAAATAACTATATAATGACATCTACTTCAGTTGCATTGTTCTTCAGTTCAAATTTGGTTCGTTGTATTCTAATGTATTGTATGTATTTATTTATATATCTATTGTACAATAGAAAATCTGAACATAATATCACATATTAAGAGAAGAAAAATCACTTCTTACATTCGTTACATCCAATTGAACATTTATTATCAAAACTTGGTAAAAATACGTGTTCTTGCACAAAATCAAGTCATTAATTATAGACATTTTCTAAATGAGTAAGTCCACAGCAACTTAATGTAAAAAAAAAATAAAATAATAAACGACATCATAATGAAATTTTAAATTGTCACATATTTCATTCATCTGATATTAAAGACAAAGTTGATATACATTAGCATCACATTCCTTTTTGGCAGATGGAAAACGATCGAGTATTCTGAATTAGCAGTCTCTGCTACTCAATTAGTTTTAATGATTAACTATTTGCAAAATAAATGTCTGTTCTGCATCTACAAATGCATCCCGACAATAAACACATTATTGTGGTACCTTAAAATCGGACAAATTGATACAATACCATAGTATTGTATCAACATAAATCTATAATGTCAATGTTTTTTAATAAATTAATCAGATTGATCAAGAGAAGATTTGATTATATTTGTAAATAAATCACATTTAAAAATTATCAAAAAAAAATTGGTGGTAAAGAAAAGTGGAAAAATTCTAAAATTATTTTGATAAAATTTTTGGCAATACCGACTGCTCCATTAGGTCCCAGAATGAATATAAATAAACAGATATGAGTTCCTTCATTGTAATTCTTAAAGTGTGCATCAATACTAATATTTTACCAATTATAAAATGATAAGCTCTAATTTGTTCTTTTCGAATCAATTAGACAGATCGTTGTTTCAAAATAAAAAAAATCGTATACTTCAACTGATGTAATTTCACGTAATTTATTTTGCCGAATATATCATAGGAATGTCTAAGGAATTAATAACGCTGTCGTAATTTGATTCATAATATAAAAAAATTGTTGACTTAAAAGAGTTAGAAATATCTTGACAGTAATATTAATATACCATCAAATTTAAGGTCTAACAAACTGTGACAATTTGTTAAATAAATTTGGTATATATTTCAGTTTTAGGAAACATAAACCCATTTTGAGTGTTACATATCAATAGTATAATTATAATATTTGCAAATTTGAAAAAAAAAAGAATTAAAATTTAATTCAGCACGCAGTTTACAGCAGATATAATTGATAATAAGCTAGAACATCTTAATATATATAAGTTTTATTGAATTGTCCATATTAGCCAGTGTATTATAATAAATAACTTAAAATTACCTGTCGTAATTAATGTATATAATTTACATATATTTTAGTCAGTTTAGATACAAAATAACATATACGTTTTTAATGCAAATTGGAGTCAAAATAAAAATTGTATGTAACCCATCATCTTTTATTTATTATATTTAGGCAAGTTAAAATAAAAATAAATCTTTAAGTAATTAGAATTAGAATGCCTAATTATACATTGAAAAATTATTTAACATCAGAAATTTATGTCTTCATAATTTACTTCATATTTTATATAATTGAGAAAAATCTCTGTCATATGTGCACTTAATTATATTGTAAATATCCATGGCATTATAATGAATTTGAAAAGAATAAATTTTAAATAAATTAACTGGCGTCTTCTTCTGAAACACACCATAAATATTCCATTGAATTTGTTTTAAATAAATTCTCTTTTTTTTAACATTTCATGCATTTAATGTTGATCCATTTTTTATTTTAATTTCAAAAAAATTAAATATAAAATTTATGATTTTTATTAAAAAATTTAATTCAAAAATTATGTATATTATTATGTAATATTAGCCGACAACCGCTTTTGTACAATAACATGAAGTTCAATAATTAGTGGAAATATTTATATAGTTTTTTATTAATTTAATTTTGGTTAAAGGTGGTTGTAAATTTAAGACATGATTAGGTAATAACGAGATGAAATTTGATATAATAAAATTTATTTTTCTTGCATGGTATATTTTGTGCCATACTACTGCTAATACTAGATTTTTTTTTATTTACAACCCTATAAATGGAGTTCGATGCTGAACTCGAAAGCTGCAAATCTATTCCATTCCATTCGTCAAAATTACTTAAATTACTTTATGGATAGCTATCCGTTAATTTTCGGCAAGAAACTTTTGCTTGAATGATCGCTAACAATAATTGGAAATTGTTTGCCTACATATTTTTGATACTATAATTTACTTATTATGAATATGAATCCGGAATCCGTTTGATACAAACAGACAAATCACGTTTAATGCCACTTAAATGTTGTTGTGCTAGTGAGTAGTTCTATATATTGCCTGTAACTCATAAAATATTCTGTAGTTTAATAGCCGAATTATACATACATTGTTTTATTTAATAATTTACAGAAAATTACCCAAAATTATATAATCAAAAAATAAAACAGATGAAAATTTTAATTGTATATTGATGCCTAAGTGTCATTTTGTTTCCTGGTAATTATTTTCCTTAAGTTTCAAAAATGATTTGATCTTAACTAAATTTTTTTTCTTCCAAGAATGTTGTTCAAATAGTAGTACTTTTAATTGGTCTGAAATTGAATGGATCAGATTAAGAACAATTTTCAAAAATAGACTACATTTGTCCACGCACTTATCATAAAAATGGTAATCGGTCAAATTGATGACGAATACATTTAACAAAGTACGGTAGTGTATAATTAAACAATTGAATAAAACTGCAAATTTTGGGTAATTGAAGAAAATTTCCAAATCCACAAAGTCACCGTCAAGATAGTTTAGAATTCAATACCTTAAAATATCATATATGGTTAAGGACATTATGACTGATTATTGAAAGTGAAATGGGTGGTATGAAAGATATTTTATGATAACAGTTAAGTAATCTGCTCTTTATTGAAAATCGTTAAAGATTAAATAACGAGAGGTACAAAAACATAATTTCAGTTTGCTGGTGATTACATAATGTATTAATCGAGAGCGCGGATTCCAATATTTAACTAAATTATAAAATAAAATGAATTCTAAAGGTCCAAATATCGTTGCAGCGTTATACTATTTATGGTCTCTATATACTAAGAAATCGGGTTTTTTTCTCTGGGATAATGAGAATGCATACTGATTGCTGCTAAAAAAATGTAATCAATATAAATATAATGTTTATTTATAGCATTCCACTGCATGTGGACATGTATGATACCAATAAATTCTGCTCTAATATTTTTGTAATTTACTCCATCCCAAAATTATTCCCAATCTATACAGACTATTAGAGGGCACCGTTATTTTCCATCGAAATTGATATTAGTACTTTGGTGTTCAATTGAAATACAGCTATCTATAAAATATTGTGACGACCTTCTTTCTCCGAAGAAGATGTTTAATGTATTTTTGTGATTCATTACAATGTTAGGACTATATTAATGTCATGAAAATCAAATGGTAACATATTTTTCTCCAATGAACATGTTTATGGTGAATATGTAAATTTTAATTAATACCGCTCTATTACCAATTGTTTATTATACACATTTAATTTATACCGATCGCGCGCCTACCTTTCAAGAAAAACAAAGATATCTGTTTTATACATTATATGTAACTAGTAATTATACAATTCAATTAAATAACATTTAATGTATACATTACAAGCAATAAATATATTTTATTCTTTTAATTTAAGGGTTAATATATCACACTTATAAGATAATTGTAGGTTTAGTATATCAATACGAAAAAGAGCACCCGTATAATGATAGAGTCTTATTCTTAAGAAAACACTTATAATATACGTATATATATATATATATATATATATATATACGAATTTATTATGGTAGGTTTTTATAAAGAAGAAAAAAATTTGCCGCAAAATATAATTAAATTTCTGAATTTACAATCGATTAGCATAACATAAAAGGCCCTTGAGCTAAAAATTCAGAGCTTCTTAGTATTATTATTATTATCTGGCGCATATAAAACTTTTTATATTTTCTGGTTAATGTTATGGATGTAAAATATGAATTGGTTATATTTTTTAAATAATGGGTTGTTTTTTTTTATTGCTTGATTGATGATAGATAACCGCATTGACAGAAATTTATTGAACGTCAAAAAATTGACATATAAACTTTGTGTGTCTTTTTTTTCTGTAGCAGTACTGTTGTTTTTTTTAATTAAGTACATATCTTGTAGCCGCTTTGTTTTGACTAAGTTTAAATTATATTTTAAGATTATTAATATAAATGTCTTATGTATAATGTCAATAATCTTTAAAATGTCAATAAATATATACAGAATATATATATTATCTATTATTTTAATATTATCAGCTTAAATATGAATTATATGACGTATTTTTTTTTTTTTTAGAATTAACTATTTACCATTGACAGGGTTTCATAAAAAAATATAAAACTCACCATTTCTATTAAAATATTTCAAAACAAATGGACATCGACAATCAATTGATGTGAATTCCAAAATTATAGTCATTGATTTATTAACCGCATAAAAATAGCTATTAATTATTATAATGTATAATTAGTCTTTAACTTAAAAATTAATTACAACATTTGGAAATCATAAAATTTATTAATCTGTTCTTCATATAATATTCACATATATGACACCATGAACGATCGAATCTAAAATTCACTGTGAATATATCACCTAATAATTGTGTTTACAGGTCTAATAAACATTTTTCTGATAGTCCTTATATCGAGAAATTTAAGAATTCTTAAGCTCAAAATTTCGAAATCATCATGATGTCGACATTTCTATAGGCATTTCTGGTGACACAATATGAATGTAAAGATGGATTTATACTATTAAAGTCGTTAATCGGTCACTACTTCTGTCAAATTCAATGAACTTTAATTTCGTACACAATATGTGTAATTTATTTGATAATTATATAATCAGTGTATTTCAAACAAAAACTTTAAATCAAAGTTGATCTTAAAATGACCCTTAAATATGATAATTTTACACTGTTTTTAAAATTTATTTTTATTTTAAATAAATTTTACTGATAAAATATTAATGTACACCACGTTTTCTTCATATATTCGTCTAATAAATTATTATTATATTTTGATATAACATACATAAATATAATAATTTTTTATTTTTTAAATTGATTTATTTTATATTAAATTTTGTACATTTAAGAGTTATCAAACTGAGTGAAAAATTGAAATTTCTCAAAATTATTAAATTATTAGTCATTAATTTACATAATAAGCACTGTGTAATACAGTAATTATATAGTATGTATTAATAATTGCTCTTAAAAATGTAATACAATATTTATTAAATTAAAAATAATTCACATTTTTGTGGCCCATAACCTTTTTTTTAAAAAAAAACGTCAAAATTTTAAACATATTGGAATACACAAACATTTCGAAACATCATAAATATAATAAAGTCCCAAAAATAATAGTTTAAAATGAATGATTAAATTGAGTACCGAATATATGTTTCAATTAAACATATCAGGAATGTGAATGTATCAGATCTCGGCAGTAACATAAATTACGTGAATTTCAGATCTATCAGTAATGTGATCGATTGACATTTTAGTATATGATAGCCGAAGAAATGCAACATCATTGTACTTGACATGAATAGTCTTGTACCAAAAAATAACACAACAGTCTATAATAGACAAAAATAGTGTTTTAACTTATTAAATCATTAAATTTCATATACAAAACAGTAGAAAGAATTGTGGACTACAAATTAAATGAAATGAATAGTAATATGTTACTACATCTTCTTTGTAACAATTTGCATTTGTTCTAATAATTTTTGTGTTATGCAACTTTAAATAAATACTTCCTGTATTATTTAGAATGAAGTATATTATTCATTGATCTTAGGCAATAATGTAAACTTATTTAATACTCTAATAATTATAATTATAGTTATTATGTACTATAATTAAAACATGTTGGTCACATTGATTTCAAAAGAGTTACCGCTTTTATTATTTTTTTTTATGGCGGTGAAAATACAACGATTTCAACAAATTATAGTAATTTCTTTAAACTTTACTCAGTACATTAGGTTACAGGTAGGCCGTTAATTCCTGTATATTATTGTGAATATAATAGTCAAACACATTATTTTTTATTACCATTTGAAGATAATACTACAAAGAACCAATTTTAGACCAAGAGTACATTTAACGGTATTACGGTGTAAATTTGTCCTTTCTAAAATGTACGTAATATCAAATAACGTAGTTTTTGGTGAGATGTTTTTTTCAAACTAGTTGACCGCTTCTACATTGATAGAATTTTTTAGCCTCGATCATAATCACAGAATCTATTATATTATTCTCTACCTGTATTCATAGTACTGCAAATTATATATTTTTCTAAAATATGCCAATATGATAAGTTACGAATGACATTTTGTTGTTGATACATATTGCTGAATTTCCTCATTCACTATATCTCGCATATGGCTTATGCTCTGTATACTTAATGCTTTTATTACATATTTACGATCTAGGGCAAAAAGTTCTTCGCACCTATTAGCCGACGGACCGTATTTAATATTTTAAAACTCAGGTCAACTGGTGTCCTATATTTTTCGAATAGGTTTTAACTTATTTATACGGAACAGTTTATATATATAGTTTTGGGCAATTTTTTTATCAATTAAACAATTTATAAAATTAATATTTAAACTACAACCAATAGTATTATAGTTGAGAATATATATTTTAATATAATTGAATTGCAATTGGAATGTAGCCCAAATAAAAAAAATAATTTAGGCATCATTAATGCGATTGAAATTATAAATCATTGAAAATCTGCTGTCGCTCAAGGTGTATGGAATTAAAAGTTAAGGAATATGGGAATATCAAGAGGAAATATAGAAGATTAATTTTTTTTGGAGAAAAAAAAGATACTCTGATGGGTCAAGAGACACACATTACTTGAAATATGTAGGTAAAATAAATAAATTAATATTTTAAAAATAATGTTTGAAGAAAACCAGCATTAAGTAACATAATCATATAATAATTATCATAATATTCTTCGTTATAACAGCTCTTTTGATTCCATTGCGGAATATTAGCGTTTTTATAAACTTTACCACATATTTTGACTATGAAATTTGAAACAATTAAAATATCACGTTTGACCAAGGTTAGTTGGTGAGTTTATGATATAGGTATTCATTCTATATAGTAACTATGCTTGTTAATTTTTGAATTATAAATAATGATTTGAAAATTAATTGCTAATAAATTAAATAAATTTGTTCGGCATAAATATGAATTAATGCGTTAATTAATGCGTTAATATTATAAATATTTAACAACAGTTAAAAATTGTAGATTTTTTATGGAAATTTATTTGTAAAGAGTATATTATAAAAGTATAAACAAGGAAAGGGGCACATACTCTTTAAAGAAACATTATTACCTGAGTCCCGAACACAAAATAGATGAAGGCATAGTTGAACATAGTTCTGAAATCCACATAAATCAATGAAATGTAACGAATTAGAAAATATATTATGATTTACGATCAAAATGTTATTGGTTACATTGATTTAGGCCATTTTGGTAATCAAAATTATTTTGCAGTCAATTTATAATGGCAATCGTTACGAATTTGCGAATTAAATTGAAATGGTGAATGTTAGAAAGATTATTAGAAAATTGTATATTAACTGCTGCATTATGTTTAATATTATCTATATCATTGATCACACTTATAGAAAGTGTGATATCAAAAATGGAATTTTTAAATAAAGAAGAATTATAGACTACCATGTTACCATGTTTTTAATAGCTGAATTATCACAATGCGAATACGATGGTTTCATTGGATCCTTTGAATTATCAAATCAAGTAATTAGTTTGAAGTTAAGTCAATTGAGGTGATTGATTTCAACATTATACAAAATTTGGCTAAACAATAAAATAAAACTGAGAACAAAACGATTTTTAATGCAAACAATGCTGCTCTATTGGCTACCATCAAAATTAAGTCAATTATTTATAGCCAAATATTTGATTAGATGGTTTTCCAGTCGCATATATAACAAGTCAATTGAACAAATTATGAATTTTCTTTATTTAGCTGTGGAAGTCGCTATATAGTTATCGGAATATTACTATACTGATGTCCATCATCAGGTCAATATAGCCACTTCAGTATCAAGATGTTCCTAATGACGGTATATGAATTATAATAACCTAAGTTAGTAGTAGCGAAACATGCGTTATAATTGACTGATAGTACAAATTATTATTACAACGACTGAGTTGAAAATAGTATATACACTATAATTTGTCATTTAATAAGGGAACAAAGGATATATGATACTGGGGTTAACCGGTATAGTCATGAAGTCATATTCGTAAAGAACATAAATTGAACCAAGTATAATAGCATTTAAAAAATAAGTTACAAATTCGGGCAGTAAAATTAGTATATACCATAATAATAATCGGAATTTCATCTTAAACTACAAGTTGGAAAATATATGGAGAACAAAATTCACAGATCAATTGAATGATCAAATATAGAAAACTGTTGAGTCGCAAAAGCATAGATGTCAGCTGAATGTGAAAAAAACTAACTGAATGGACGATTGTAAACCTAAATATTAGCAAAAAGTCCATAACAGTCAATATGGCACAGTACAAAATCTATTTTAACTCTTACAATGATAAATTAACTGGTATAAATACGTCAAAAAATGACGACATTTTAAAATAGATAATAACAAAATAAGAACATTAATCGTAACTTATCGCATTCCTTTAACTTGATTAAATATACTAGAATTTTATTGTCAAGAAAGAATTTGAGGAACAAACAACAGGTATTTCCATCGGTCCTAGGATAGCAGTGCTGTTTTAAGAGTAAAACATTCCAACAAAAACGAATAAGAAGAAGAAAACAACTAGTGGTATACAAATGTTATGCAATGCAATATGAGAATTAGATTATTTACAAATAATTGTTTTTGAACAAACCTTCGAACAGTGTTTAAAAACAAATAACCTTTTTTTTTGTAAAAAAAAAAACTGCAATTTAATTTATTTTGTTAAATTAAACTTCAATAAACAAAATATTAAATTTAAAATATTACTAAAAATGGATAATGGAAATGGTTCCCGCAATCAATTCATGTCAAATTCAAATTAAATGGAACAAATTATTAAAATAGAGGACATAACGATGGAAGGACATGTTCTCAAATAATTTTCACTATGAGTCTTTTATTAAAAAAATGATTTATGTCTTAGCTGTATAAATTTGAATATATTCATTAAATTTAATATGCATTTAAACTAACAATTTTAGATATGTGAAATATAAATAATTTTCTAAAAAATCAAATATTTACATCGTTAATAATTTAGCGAAAACAAAGTCAACAATTAAATAATAATTTATTTATATTTCCCTGTTATAAATCGTTCAACGTTTAGCAAAGACACATTTAGTAAGTATAGTTTTTAATTATTAAATAAATTAAGCTGAAAACATATTATGTTTACCGGCGGGTATATAAGTTATATGGAGAGATATATGTTAAAAAATTGAAAATAACAACTTAAATAGCACGTGCTTCTTTTACATACCTATGTTGTGTTGTGTATGCTGTAATACTGATCCAAAAGCCATTAAATCCTTTGCAGGTGGTGCACGACCAAGTGATGAATAACCGTCCCCTAAATAAGACGCCAGTGCGACAGCCCTGGCGGGCACTTTTGATACTTCGGTCAGAATTTTGATACTTTATTCGTACTTGTGTCAATTCTTTAATTTGGTTTTTAAAATAAATTTCCTTTTTCGTCTAACTTCTGACAAAATGCATTCAATATAATAATATGCTGTTTTTTATGTAACCCTAAATTAACTACTAATTATAAAATATTATTGACACCCTTTTCTTCATATAAATAATAAAAGATATTTTTTATTTATTTCTTTTATTTTATTATTTATTTATTTTTTATTTTATTATTTAATTTTTATATCACAATTTATATTATACAGGTATTGTGTATCTCACAAAATTATTTTCATTTACTTTTTGATTTTTTTTTCTTTTTTTACAATTTATTTCCATTATCCGTTAAGGTCACAATATTTTAATAATTTTATTAATTATTTCTTTTTTTTTTCTTTTTTTTTTTTGTCACTAAATTTATTTACATAAACATAAATTTATCAATTAAATAAACATTCCATCAAAGAATTAATCCTCATTGAAAGTGATGATGGATTATGTAATTTAATCACAAGTAATAGAAAAAACAAAATTAAAAAACTTTATAAACAAACCGTAAATTATAGAGAGGTATCAAAAACACCGACGAATTAAAATATTTAACTAAAAGTGTTTTATGAAACAAATCAAAAATGGAAAGAACAAAAATAAAAAATCAAATTTAACGTAACGTATATGATAAAAACAAAATTTTTAACACCCTCTCTCAAACTGTTTTGATAACAAAAATAAACACATTGTGTATTGTGGCCCTTTATTTAAAAATATGATAAAAAAGAAAATAAGGAATAAATGGTACCGTATATTTTCATTGAAAACCGACACCGACAACAAACAATCGTTAACTGGTTTAGTTCAAATGCTTCTTATCGGAAATGGATGACTGTTTTTCATTTTATTCTGATTTCCCAGTAGGAAAATGGGAGTTGCTAAGCAACGTGCAACTGGTTTGAATACTTGCTTTTAGCCAATCATAAAACAAAATATGTATGTGCTACGCCTTCCAAAGGTTACCTTCCGAGGTGTGAACTCTGTGAAATGACTACCAAGTTGAAAATTTTTTTTCGATGTTGTTTTTTTTTTTTTTTTTTATTTTCATTTTTTCTATATAGTCCTCTGTAGGTGTGTCAATTTATGGAATGAGTTGCATTTATTATATTGAAAACATATCGAATGTACATATTATTTTCCCTGTGTGTAAGCCGAAAATATAATAATAAAATTAAACAACAAAAAAGAAAGTAAATGAAAACAAAATGTTGCACGTTCATAGAAGAAAATTAAAAAATCTTTCATACAGAGGTTTTTTTAAAAAAGAAAAAAAAAAAACATTCATCTCGTATATATTGTGATTATTATAATACTATATATCCTATATATCTATCTTCAAGTATATATAGGTACGTGTACCTATATTGAAAGAATGCAGAAGATAACTTCCTTTTTCCTTTTTTTTTTTTTTTACTTTAGCTTACGGGATGCTACTACATTAAGATTTATTAATCTTCTTATAAAATAATTCAAAAGGAAATAAATCTGAATTTACTTTTTACAATAAATTTTATCATATATCTTAAAAGTGCATGTATTGCATCACATAAATATATAAAATTAATTTTTTTTAATAAATAATTTACATAAAATTATATTTAAATTTAAAAAGGATAATAAATATATTTTACATTCAAATTTAAAAAGCAAAAAATGTACAAACATTTTCATCACCAAATACGTATATTGTGGTATTAACATATGCGCATGCATTTTGGAAAATTGGAAAATTTATTACTGTAAAAATATTAACACGTAATTGTTAAATGCAGATTTTCCTTTTATGGAGCCAAATGTCACATAATATAGTAAATGATTATTATAAAAAATAATATTAAAACCAATAACGGTAGAGTTTACAAACAAAATTACGATAAAATATCCCGCCAACGAATTCTATTTCGAAATTATGAATATTTGAACTGTCATAACAAGTATTTCTCATAAAATCTCTGTTTCTCATAGAAAAATTTAATTTTCAAAACTTTCGAATATCTTATTTACATGGATACTCGATATACGTCAATAATCTAGAATGCCATATGATTTGGTAGATTCTATTTAGTGACTGTCAATTGAGAAAACCAGATTATTAAAACTAAATTATATACAGAAAGTTGGATTAAAAAGAACGATTGATATAACGTATTAGGTAACATTAAAATAATAACTGTGTCACCCCGATTGAGATAATAATTGAGATAATTAAAGCATTGATAACAAAAACAACAGAATTAAATTATAAGGAAAGTTGAATTAAATAAGACGATGGGAATAACCTATTAGGTAACATTAAAATAATAACTGTGGCACCACGATTGAGATGTTGAGATGTCGTCAAATTATAATACAATAATTTAAGAATTTAAAGGACGAGAGCGCACATAGATAACAAGAACAAAATAATTTTGTTTTTATAGATCTATAAACTGGGGAAAAGTGTTACTATAGACTAAGCGTTTAATGATTAAGAGAGTAAAGTAAGGAATAAAGGAGCGGAAGGATAAAGGGAGAAATTAGAGCAGTGCGTCATAACGATATTGGAGACTCGACTGACAGAGATCCAGAACCTTGCATAAGAAATAATTTTATTGGTGTTTTATTCTATGTTGTGTTAATGGCGATTTTCGGAGACCCCATAATTTCGTCTAAAAAATGTACAGCTTATGTGACTATAAGCAAGATTAGATAGTGTCCCTATTTACTCGCATTTGTTTAGTTAATAAGTTCGCTGTAAATGAAGAAGATAGATCAGCAATATCTGCAATGATCTGTTTGTTTATATAAATTACAAATTACTTTTAATAAGTGACTAATAAAAACGTGAATATATCTTATTTTCAAAATTAAATTGTGTTTTTGTATGTACTATTTTATACTATAATACTGACATATATCGTAAAAATTCGTTGAGTAACCTCGATGATACATTTATCCAATGACAATTATTATCATATATTCAATTCAATTTAAAACATACTTATTACTAGTATAATGTTAGGTGAGAGAGAGAAGTCTTAACCTTTGACACAAGGACATATTTAATTTTATAAACGCTGATTCTGTTATGGTATATAATAAAACTCTATATATAGTTGTATCTATAGGACAAACTAGATTAATATTATAATCATTATTGGAAGAAATTTGTAAATTATCTGCGGTTATTGCACAATGGTAACATTTAGAGGATTCAAAAATAAATTCTTTAGAAAAGTCTTCTTCTTCTTCTTCTTTCGTTAGGTCATGAACCTGTGTTTTTCTAGGACATTTTATTTTCAGTTAATTTTGAGATGCGGATGTCCAACTCTCTCGCCATCTCTTCGG
>JANSTX010023771.1:0-33248 GCA_027564355.1 Penthetria funebris | reverse complement strand
TGTTTATTTCTTGGCGTTACATGAACGGAATCAAATACAATAGACCCTTGGAACTTCGTTCCCAGGGCCTAAAAAACACAGAACTGTCACTAAGGAGGAGTTTAATAAGAGCAGTGAAGATACTGGTCATAGAACGTGGCGGTTGTATGGGTGAAGTGAACTTAAGGTATTATGACTAGTAATCGCGAACATAGGCGATTGTTCGTCGATGTCCTATGTGTTTGATGAATTTATTTTCTTACATCTATGACAAATGTGTTGCTTGAAAATGAAATGTTTTACCATGTCCTCAAACGATTAAAACCACAATTGGCAAACACATTCCAATTAAGTATTTTAGTACCAAATCATGTTATATTAATATTATTATGGCAAAAAATTTAAAAAAAAAAAAAAAAAAAAAAAATTAAATTAAACAAAAAAAAAAAAAACCCCCCATAATAAAAACGGTTCCATTTACATTAAATATCATTTTTGCTGGCTCCTAATTCAACCGGTTGGTTCGACAAATGATATTATACTACATTGACTACTATCTTCTTCATTTTCATTAATATACTCATCATCAATGTCATGTTCCATTGTAGTTGTTGTGGTCATTGCTTTAACAATTCCAATGGAAGTTGATGGGATACTTGTGTTACCGATGAAACCACCAACACTACCACAACCACCACTACTGCCATCACCAATTGAACGTCTTGTTATTTGTTGATATAATTCATCAATAGATGTTTGACTTTCATTTAAATTTTCTATATTATTTTGATTATTTTTACTTAGTAATTTATTTGAACACATATTATAATTAAATTCATTGTCTCCATCATCATCATCATCATCATCATCAATATCATTATCGTCAACGTCTCCGACATCAACATTATCATCATCTTCAATCACATCATCATCATCATAATCATTAATTTCAGGAAAATGTATATCATCCTCATCATCATCACCAGTTAATGTTAAATTTAAATCATTATCAGGTTGTGGTGCATACAATTCATGACTTCTGATACTTAATTCAGAATTTTGATAATTTATATCACTTTCACTTGTGGGACTTGATGTTACAAAATTACGTTGTATAGGATTAAATATTTTACTAGTTGTAAAACATAAATTTGTTTCACTACCAACTGGTGTACTCTCAATATTACTACATCTACGATAACTATTATGTTGATACTGATGTACATGATGAGGATGTCGTTGTTGTTGTTGTGGTGATTGTGTTTGTTGATGTTGATGTTGTTGTAGTTGTTGTTGTTGTTGTTGTTGTGTCTGCTGTTGTTGTGTCTGCTGATGTTGTTGTTTTGAATTGGCAGAAGATATTATTGGTGATGGTAAATCATTTAAATTGCATAAACTTGGCGAAAATAATATGGGACTACTGAGTGTACGTATTGCTTGAGTAATGTGATGTAATGGGCTACATGAATTATTACTAATATTGTTGATATTATTACTATGAACATAATCAACATTATCACCACTACTATCATTACAAACAAATGAATTACTATTAGCATTCATAAAAAATGTATCATTTAAATATAGATTTGTACATGAAATACTTTGAATATTATTTTCATGAAATTCATAGGAATCATTACATGATGCACATTTATGCCGTTTACGAATATCATTCACCGATTTTGATTTATATTTTTGAATATTATGAACATGATTATTTGGTTGTTGTATGCAAAAATAATTATCAGCATTTATTTTATTTGATATTTCCAATGCAGGTGAAATATATTGTTGATTTTTATCTAAATTTAATAAATTCTCAGTTGTTAATTTATTATTGTCAATTGTATCGTTGTTGTGCATTACAAATGATAGCGGTGATGGAGAATACATTGGTAAACCAACAGTATTCATTGAGACTGCAATTGGACTGTTCATAGTTGTTAATAATAATAATTCATTTGTTGTATTATTATTTGTCATTAAATCTAAACTATTATTATTAGTTGTAGTATTATTAATTTGACTAATATTACGAAAACCTTCATTGACATAATGAGGTAAGTCAATAATATCATTAGAATTTTTTACTGAATTTTCAACATTATTATTGTTAATTTGTTTTGTAGTTGCTGTTGCTGTTGGTATTGTTGCTGGATTTATTATTTGTTGTTGTTGTTGTTGTTTAGGAGATTGCTGCTCACCATCACAATTATTATCATTTTCAATAATTAATACATTTTTTTTATATTTATCATCAGCTCGCATTGTTACTATTTCATGTTGTGGTTGATGCGTTTCTGGTACATTTGTATAAATATTTGCTACAATTGGTGATGTATTGCTACTATTATTATTATTATTAATATGAGCATTATCATTATTATTTATAATATTACTATTATTACTACAATTATTATTATTATTACAATTATTAGTATTACTATTATTATTACATTTTGTTGTACGTTTTGCTGCAGCTAGTGCACGTAAACCTTCGGCACCAATAACAAAACGTTCGGCATCCACAATTAATTCACTTTCATTACAACTATCTGATAAAATATTTGGATTATTATTTTGTTGACGTGATTCTTTAACATAAGATGTTGTTGATATTGAATTATTATCAAGTAAATTCTTTTTGTCAATATTAATATTTGTATTATTAATTTTATTGCTGCCCGAACTAAATATGGACATACCATTTGTACGTCGTGGATATGATAAAATTGATGACACATCACTCATACAATCGAAATCACGACGTTGTATTTCAAAATTATTACGTTTTTGTAAACGTTTTTGTTTTTTAAAAAATTTCCTAGCAACATTTATTTGATTTGGATTATAAAATACATCTGGATTTTCTGTACCATTTGTTGATGATAAAACAGAATTATGTACAAATTGTTGACGATGTAATAAAACTAAATTAACATTACCACCGGTACCAATCGATTTTTGATTATGATGTACACGATCAAATGATGTTGTATTAATGCCACCAGAAACACCAACAGTACAATTACCACCATTTGACATATTTAAATCAATTGCATTACCCTTCATTAAATGATTACTATTACTAATTGGTCGATTTTTTGAACTTTGACTATTCGAACGTGATATTGAATGTAATGTGCCATTTGTTCCAGTTTGATGATAAGTTACCGTTGGTACATTATTATGCTCTTTTGATGATGTTACCGCATCACATATGCTACGTGAACGACAACATGGTCTTTTACGAAAATGTTTACAACTTAATTGACTCAATTGAAAACGTACATCACTTCTAGCAATACAATAGAAAAATATTATAAATAAACCTAAAATTGATGCTGTAACAGCATAAATTATACCGAATACTTCTTCTTCATAAAAAATACGTTCGGAAAATGGTTTCGATATACTTATTGCAGCTGCTGTCCATGTTATAATATATAATAATAATACAATAATATGTGCTTTTAATTGTGTACTATTTGTATGTTCTAAATCATCTTGAGTACTTGTTAATGTTGTTGGTGTACTTATACTTAAACTTTGATATCTATCTGATATTAATTGATTTGTTAAACGACCACCACCACCACCAATATTATTAATACGACGACCACCATCAATATTTCCATCACTATATTCATTTGATAATGTTAATGTTGGTGGATCTAATAAATCTAAATCAACATTTTCGGTGGCTTGTGTACCTTCAGACATATGACCAATATCGTCTGGTGATTGTATTGAACATTTTATACAAATAAATAATATTATTAGAAATGATATTAAAATAATAGCCGGTACAAAAACGGCACTTAATGCTGGTCCAGTTTTTAAAAAACAATATGAGTAAGCTGCATATTCACGTATATTAACAGCACCACTAATACCACAAATTATTAATGCAATACCCCAACCAACCAAATATAAACCAAGTATTGGATTATGTGCACCATTACTACCACCGCTGCTACCATGATCTTTTGGTAAATCATCTGTTGGCAATGCAATATTTCTTTCAATTCTTGAAATTCTTTTATACATATTACTAACACTTACACATATCCATAATAGTACACATAAACTAAAATAATGTATTGACATCCCAATACATTGACATAATTTATAATTTTCTGTTTGATAAATTCCAATAGTTAATAAAAAACATAAAATTGAAATTGCTAACCAAGTATTAATTAATGAATGTCTTGCACGTCTTGCCATTTGTATTGAACTATTGCATGAACAATAAATTATAATATTTACCCATGTACATAAAAATAATATAATACCGCCAATATAAAATGCTGGTGCGGAAAAACGAAAACGAGCACCTGATAATTCATCGGTGAAATCATTTAAATATTTTGTATTTTGTAATAAACCATAATAACCTAAACGATAACATGTGAATACCAGGAGACCATGTAAAAAATGTGAAAATTTACATCCTTTTAATGACCAACCACCTAAACCATCATTTAATTCGGGATCCCACCAAACTGGTTGCGGTGAACTTAATTCATGGTGAAATGGTGCTGCCCGTAACATTATAATTATTGGATCAGTTAAATTTAAAATACCACCAACACTTGCATTTAATTTATTATTACCAATAATTTTTGCACCAATTACACATGTTGTTACTTTAAATGCAAATTGGGTTTTATTTTGTGGAAATAGTCGACTATCTTGATAAGCAGAGATTAACAACTTTTGTGATGTTGATATTAAAGATGATGATGATGATAATGATGATGATGAAAATGATGTTTGACTAATGCCTGATAACATAAATAATGTTGTTGGTATTTGAATAACAGCATCAATACGCTTTTCATGTATATTACCAATGTTTTGAATATTATTTGCAGTATTACATTGAAGTATACGATCATTATTATTATTATTATTATTATTATTATTATTATTATTAATATTATTTTCAATGTTATACCATGTACATGTTATGCCAGCAAAATTATCCGGTCTGACTTTAAATATTTCTAATGCAAAATTTTGTTTTTTTGAAGCCGATGATAATGTAAAATCAGCAGCATTTTCTGCAGCATTTATTAATTTTGTACATGAACCGTCAATAAGTTGTGATGTCTGTAATAATTCTATATTCAATTGCATAATATGTGATACAATGTCTAATAACATTGTACCTAAATCTTTCTCTTGACCAACAAAATCCAAATAATTTATTATTGTTTTTGCAATAAATACTATGTCCATTGGATCATGAAATTGTCTAATATTTACATTTGGATCTGTATAATTTCGTAAACGTTTTGCACTCTCTAAAACACTACCGCGAGCAATTGATAAATTAACTTTTGAAAATTGTTCCAATACTTTTGTTGTTTCTCTTATAAATTGACATGCATTAGTATTTAAATTAATCCATTCACCATTTTCATTACATTCATGTTTTGCATAGAAATTAGTATTTAATATCGTTGTACCATCACCAATACATGGTAATTTAACTAATTTACCGCGAATTGTTTGTGGCCATGAATATTTTCCCTTATTATTTATTGTATTATTTGTTGAACAATATTTTGTTTTTTCCGATATTATTATAACAGCTATACTTCTTGATAGATTTGCTTGTTGCGAACTTAAACGACAATCCCACATACCCGAATGATTACGTGTAACATATGGTATTTTTAAAACGGAATCTAATATACCACTATCGGATAAATGACGTGCATCAATTTGTATTGATGGAAATATTATCATTGGATCACGATAAATTATGTCAGCTGTTGAATTTGGTTCTAATATTTTTTCTGACCAACCCCAAAATACATGAGCACGTGCTGGTAAATCTTCTGAATCACGGACAGTACTAACAGCTACACGTGGTGCACGACAGCGTAATACTAATGAGTCACCTTCAAAGACAAGCTGAATAAAAAACAGAAAAAAGCCAATTAATTATATAAATTAAAAACAATATTTAATTTACTACCTGATCAAAATCTGGTTTCAATTCTAATAATGGTTGTAATGGTGATTCACAATGTAAATCAATACCGATTTTTAATTTTTTTAATAGAACATCTTTAAATGGTGTTGGTGTTTCACACTTTGGTGCTGGTTGTAATTTTATTGAACTATTTAATGACCATGTCACCAACCATAATAAATCACAATCACATGCTAAAGGGTTTCCAGATATATCCCTGGATAAATAAAAAATGAAAAAAAAATCATTAGCTCTGGTATTAGAAACTGTAATTTATACAAACAGTAATAATATCATAAATAACACATAATGATCGCATATACTACGATATGATTGAAATTTTTGTTGCAAGGAACACATTATACTAATTATAGATTTTTTAGCAGAAAATGTATACTCTTTAAAGTGTGTAGCAGTAAATTCATACCAATGCTGTTTGGCTCACATTCAAGTTATCCTTCATCGGTAACTTGACTATAAGTATAATTTCCATTCGATCGAAATTTCAATAGCTCATTAGTATGAATACGAATCAAGATTGTGATTGTTGGGCATATCTGCAAAGAACTCCCCAATCAAATACAACCATTGTATTAGCGGTAGCTTATACAATGAACGACGGGAAGAAACTGAGTCATTCTATGATGACTAACAGCAGAGATTAGATAGCTTTTCATCTAACAATAAAATAATTATAATGGGTGATATGAGTGCTAGGGTGGAAAATTCGGAATTGAATGGCGTGAAACAAAGATTTCGAATTAACAATACCTTTTTCTCACATAAAGATCAACATAAATATATTTGCCAATGTATTGTTCTCTGTAAGTTCAGAATAATTACAAAATTACTAGAACCTAAGGCTCCAGAATATATTCAGAAAACAAATATTGAATCTATCTGCACAAGACAGCTATATGAGAACAGATTACAACTTAAAATCTTAAACAATTCCATCAACGATAAAGATAATGTCGAAGAGACATAGAAAATATTAATAACTCAACAAATGAAGCGGTTGGACGAAGGTATGTTAATATCTATGGAAAACACAACATTGCAGAAGTAGTGAAGATTGATATTGGCAAGCGTACCTAAAATAAAGAAGCCTAAAAACTCCAATAGAATACAGAGAATATAAAAATACAGGAAACGTTTTAGTAAAGATAATAATTTTTATCTTAATCAACATCTGATTGAACAAGCAATTAAAATATTGAAAAATATGGTGGGGACAACCTTATTGCTGAGATTGTTAAGTTGTTCAATAAATTACTTGAACGTAAAGACATACCTACAGATTGGAGGACTAGTGTAACAATACCGATATTTGAGAAAGGCAGTAAAACTGATCGGGGAAACTATCGTGGTATTACTTTATTAAGTGCTGTTCAGAAACTCTTCACGGCGATAAAATCACGTCAAAAATTGAGATTTGTAAAAAACAGAATGGCAACAGAAAGATCAGATCAACTATTGAGTCGATATTCATATTTCTACAAATTGTGAAGTCCGTTAAATACAACACACCAATTCTCATTTGGTTCGTCGATATTGCACACGCTTTCGACCGCATCAAACTTGACGATGTTATAAACATTTGCAAAGAAACTAACATCTAGCAAAAACATAATTGGTCTTATATAGCAGATGAATGTTAACACAACGCGAATTAAACGGCAAACTTACAAATAAGAGTGACAGTTTGACTCCAACATATGTTTATGAACAAAAACATACTGAAAATTAAATCTACTAGAATTAGTTATAGACTGGGAAATCCACTGCTCAGTATCATTTGTTATACGGACGATGATGTTCTAATTGCAGAAAATAAGGACGATTTGCAACGTCTATTATTTGCATTTAAACAAGATGCTGAAAGCTTAACATGTGGATATCTACCATGAAAACAAAATCAATTGTTATAGGCCAAAAATCCAATAAGATGCACACTAGTGGTAGATAACATATAAATTGAACAAGTTATGGGCTTTCGTTATTTGGGTGCAGAAACAAGCAGCTATCGAGATGTTACTGCAGAAGTTCGCTATCAAACCAACAAGGCTGCACCAATATCTAGATGCCTTCGTAACGTCTTTTAAAGAAACAGTTTCATGTCACTAGACAGCAAAATACGAATTTACAAAACATGCGTAAGACCTATCTTAACAAATGCAGTGGAAACCCGCAGTGATATGTCCAGAACTAAACAATTTACGAAGACCAATTTTAACAAATGCCGAAAGTTGGACATCCACAGCTCAAAACTAGATTGTTAGAAAAGCACAGGTCTATGACCTTACAAAATACATAAGAAGAAGTAGAGAAGAATACAAAGATCCACATTGTGCAGCTCATCACCGGTTTCTTTATTACCAAGCGTGTTGGTTGGATCAACATATTAAACATATTAGCAATCACAACCGTACAGGTTGCCGTGAAAGCGGGGGGACGGTTTAAATAAGTACTTGATTGATAACTTTATTCATCTAAATGGTTGACAGTAACTCAGTTTCGTTGTGTGTATTTTCTATTTATTCTATTAAAATTGGCGGAAAAACTTTCAGTAGAACAAAACATGTTCAGTGGATGATCATTTTTCTATACTCGCAATATACATTTCGAATGTTTATTATACAAATTTTACCTATTACCATCGTTTGGTTACAGTACAAAAGTGTACAATTGCCGATAGAATAACGGTATCGACGACAACAAATCATTTTTATACCATTTTTCGTAATTTAAAAGGTTATGCACTCAAATTTTCTAATATTATAATAAAATTTCAAATTTCTATACTTACAATTGTTTTAATTGTGGCATTTTATCAAATGATCCCTGAAAAATGTGAACAATTAAATTAAAAGATAACTTCAGTTTTTCAATTGTTTTAATTTCTCCAAAAACAGTTGCATCAATATGTGTTAATGAATTTTGTGATAAATCTAATTTACGTAAAGATGTTAGATTTGCAAAATCTCCTGGTTCAATTGAAGATATTTGATTTTTTGCCAAATCTCTGGTAAAATTAAAAAAACAAAATTTATCAACATCTCAACGAAAGAAATTTAGTTTTAAAATAAACAATAAATTAATAAATAAACGGACAAACTTACAAATGAACAATATCATTTCCAATATTTCCGAAATCAATGTCCTTAAAACTTGTTAATTTAGTTGATGGTATTCCACCACATTTTAATTTTAACCCATTTAAATTTTCATTTAATTTACGACATATACATTTATTTGGACAATTTATTCCATTAACAATTGCAATAAAAATTGTTAATAAAATTATTTTCTTTAATATACAAACATTAGTCTTCATTTTTGTATCATATTTTTTTTTTGTTAATTTTATAGTGTCCAATTATCAATTTCCGTCTGTAAATACACAAAATAAAAATTATTTTTAATTCTTTTCTTCCGACATTTTTCATACAAGATTTTTTTTTGTAAAATAAAACAATTACAATAAATATATTAATTAACATACCATTTTTAATAAATTTAATAGTACAGTAAGACTATATTTATGAATTATGTAAATTTATTACATTTTAAAATAATAAAAGAATTTATTAAATAATTAAAAATAGAACTTTTTAACAACACAAATTTTCTTCTCAATATTTATTTTTGTCAGCACACAAACAATATGGATGCAAGGTAGAGTAATTGGTATGTTCAAAGATACGATTTAAAAAAAAAATTGTATATTTAGAGTTTGTTCGAAAATATACACAAAACTTATCGATTAATGATATTATAATTATTATTAAATTAATATATTAATATATTATATAATAATTAAATTAATTAAAATTTATTTTGAGATATAAATATTTTAATTAAATGAATTTAGAATCAATAAATTTTATGATGTTAAAAATGTAAAAGTTCAATATATTTTATTGTGTAAACACAAGTAATTTTTAAAAGAACGTTCAATTCTGAACTCCACAAGATTTGACATTTCGTAAGAAAATTTAAATATAAAAATATTGTATTTCTTTTTCTTTGAATAAAACAATTTAATAGTAAAAAAAAAAAACAAAATTAATACAAAAAATGAATATTTTACGAAAACAATTAAATATAAATTCTTTATCAATATGTAATTCATTGATAAATAGACAATTACATAAAATACCATCAATTAATCTTCTAGTAAAAACTCAATATCATAACATAACCTCAATATTATCATCTAATAATTCAATAAAAAATGTAATTACCATTAAAAATTATAAATTATATTCTACAACAAAAGAAGAACAGTGTGCACCGATAAATAAAATTGATAGGAAAAAGCACTTAATATTTACATGTAAAATATGTAATGAGAGAAATTCTAAAATTATATCAAATATTGCATATACCAAAGGTGTTGTCATTGTACGATGTGATGGATGTTCTAATAATCATTTAATAGCCGATAATTTAAATTGGTTTACAGATTTAAATGGTAAACGAAATATTGAGGAAATACTGGCCGAACGAGGTGAAACAGTGACAAAACAATGTACAGATAATTTGGAAGAATACATTAAAAACAATGATATTGAAGAAGATGATGTAAATAAAACAAATGTTGCAACAAAATATTTAACTGATAACTGAAATACAAAGTAGTAATAATAAGAAAAGTAAAACAAATATTAAATTAATTTTTAGGAATTTATATATAATTTCTTTTGTAATATAAAACATTATTTATAAGTACAATAATATTGAAAAAAAAAATAATATTAAACAAAAAACGACAAATTTGAGTGGCACATTTTTTTGTTTGCTGTTTTTTTTCCTATTCACTATTTTTAAGAGGTAACGTTTTTTGCAATATTCTATAGATAAGACAGTTCAATGTAGATTATTGACGGTTTTCTTTCCAATTTAACATTATGACTATAAGCTATTTTATTTGTAAATTATTACTTAAGGGTTTGCCACACCAAATCCCTATTCTCGTACTATGAAAATTTTTGATCGGTTCTGACAAAGCGTATACTTACCCAAAAGTTTTGATATTACATTTATTATATTGCTAACATAACATATAATACTTTGATTATTATAATAAAAAAAAATTAAACTATAATATCTAACTTTTTTTTTTTATAATAATCAAAGTGTTATATGTTATGTTAGCAATATAATAAATGTAAAATCAAAACTTTTGGAAAAGTTTCCGCATTATCAGAAGTGATCAAAAATTTTCACAGTACGAGAATGAAATTTGGTGTGGCAAACCCTTTATTAGTACTTAAAAATTCATTATTATGTGATGTTTTTTAAATATTTAAATATGTTTTTTAAATATTTAAATATATGTTTTTCTTGATATGTAAAAGACGTTTACATCTTTTATTTATCTGTTTAAATGCAATATTAAAAGTTATTTAAAGTATTTATAATATAATAATTATATTTTAAAGATTGTATAATATGTTCTATAAATTAAAATACTATTGAACTAAGCAATTATATTTTTTGTTGTTAAATTTTGTTGATTTTAATTTGGCTATAATTCACTTTAACGTAGTCATTTAAAAGGAGATATACTTGCAATAATATCATGTAATGATGTACCTGTATATTTCAAATTTAAACAATTTATGTATAAAATGTACAAATGTATACCTTATTTCAATCGTCTGTTTTTCCTAATATCGACTGTTGCTCTTCTGTTAATAGTTTAAAAGATTAAAAATATTTAGAGAGTGAGTGCCGAAATATAAAAATGGCAGTATAGATTTTTTTATTTTAAAGTTCAATTATGTGTATATATAGATTTTATAATGAATTCCAAGTATAAATTAGAAAAAGATACATTTTAAATTTGATATCTACCGACACTATAAAGATAAACTATAATTTAAAAAAAAAATATGATTGCAATCCGATTGAACAATTTTGCAATAAGTTTTACCACAAACATCATCGAATATTTGTAATAATCACTTGTTTGAAATTCACTTTCACCTAAAATTTGTAATTAATTTCTTAAATTTTCATTCAATAATTTATGTTCATATTATAATATTATCTTTGGTCAAAATTTTTATTATGCAAAAATTTTATACTCTCTTGGGTTTACTAACTATTGCATAATCTAAACCATTTATTTTTTCATGATCTAAAATTTCGACATCAGTTAACATTGTGGCACCAACTGTTGTTGAAACTTGTGGAGATGATATGGTCAATGGTTTACGTATAATTCCATAACCCAAATAACTATCGTCAGCTAAACGACATGATTGAATGTCTGGAGAATTGTTGTCACCAATTATTTCATAATCATTTGATGTCAGCGGTTGTGAATTCTGTTTTTTATAAGCGTGTGGATTTACGGTAACAATAGTTTTATAATCACCAGCACCAGATGCTTTACTTTTTATGCCGAAAAAATTTAATTTATCATACGTTTCATAATTGTTATTACTATTTGTATTATTATTAGTATTGTTAATATTGTTGCTATTATTATTATTATTATTAATATTATTATTATTATTGTTATTATTATTACTATTACTATTATTGCTATTATTACCATTATTGTTATGACTATTATTACAATTATTACTATTAACAATGACATTACAATTATTTATACTATTACTACTATTACTATTAATATTATTTAGTTGACTATTATTATTATTATTATTATCAAAAAATAATTTTTCACGTTCATTATTTGAATGCTTTTGCGATTGGGAACGTTGCCAAACAAATTCAACAAGTTCATCTTCTGGTGTAAGAATATGTTCTGTATGTTTAATTTCATTAACACCCATAGTTTTCCATGCATCTGTTATTGTTTCTATGCACTCATAATCTCGATCTTCACAATTATTTTTACTTTCATTTCGTACAGGTAATTCGGGCGGAGTTTCATTGTTTATATTATTATTATTATAATTATTATTATTATTATTATTATTATTAATATTATTATTATTATTAGTACTGCATGAAATCAATAATGATGAATTAGGCAAAGAACAATTCGATTCATTTATTAATGTTAATAATGTTTTATTTGCATCAGATGCTGGTGGTGTCTTTAATATTATTATACCGCAATTTGATGATTGCGATACTATTGTTTGTATTATTGGAGGTGTTGTTGGTGATATCAATGTTGTTGTTGTTGCTGGTAATGTCGATGGTGATGATAATGATGATGGTGAAGATAGTGTTGATGATGAGGATATTGTTGATGTTAATGGTAAAAATAATGGCATTGAAACTTGATCATAATTTTGAAATTTCTTAAGTTGTATTCTATTTGCTGATTCATCTATACAATTAATGTTATTGTTGTTGTTGCTGTTGTTATTATTATTGCAAATTATTTTTCTTGGTGGTTTATTTGGAATCTGTTTTATAATTGATATACAACTAGATGATGTTGATATATTATTTAATGAATCATTTGATGATAGAAAACCACGTAATAAATGTCCACTGTGATTTAATTCTGTATCGGAAATATTTTGATTATTTGGTGATGGTGGCAATGGACTACGTGAACCGGCTTCCATACATAATGCGGCATTAAATTGATGTTCACCGCAATCTAAATTAATCATACTGCTATCACCACTTATTAATTTTTTCATTGATTTCATTTTGGCGGCCATACAACGAAAAATTTCCTGTGGATTTATATGTTCCAAACTGAAAACACCTTCACCCGTTTCACATTTTCTTCCCGCTTCAAATGTAAATTTCCCATCACGATAACCATATTTACGTATATAACGATATGGCCATTTTGCAACAATTACCGTATTATCATCGATATTTTTTAATTGTAATTCGGTGGCAGTTAAATGTAATAAAAATGTTTTTGCATCAAAATGACACTTAAGTGAAACGTCCGATGTTACCACACGTATTGTAAATATACCATCATTGTATGATGTACAATACAGATCATTATCTTCTTCGATCACAGAATTTCGTGTTAATGTTATGCCACCAACTTTTTCTTTAAATGCAACATTTTGTAATGATGTTAACCATTGTTTAAGATCATCTCCATTTAATGCATTCAATGTTAGTGTACCGGTTTTTGTAACAATATGAATTAAATTTGCCGGTGCCGGTTCTTGTGTAATTTTAACACAATTTTCTAATGTTATTATTTTTGGATTTTTATCATCTTCTTTATCACAAATTTCAAGTCGCTCAATGCCATGGCGACTTGCTTTAAATAAAAGACAATGTTTGTGATTTGATGATTTCTATAAAAGAAAAAAAAAAACAAATTATGAATAATCAATTTTCACCATAAAATTGCTAATAAAAAAGAAGCGTAATTAAAAAAAAAATAGAAAACAATACAAACCAATAAGTATTTTCGCAAGAAATGCGATTTATTCATCTATTTATACATTTGCATCATATAACTATAATATTATATTTGCATTATAATTTTATCAGTTCAGCGAATAGTTTTGTGTAGTATTACTAAATGTGGATATGTATAATTTAAAAAAATAGAGACATTAAAAAAGTTAAAACCTTATCATTCAAAACAAAGACCTTGCATTCGTAATGAATTCTAAATCAAAAGTAACTGATTGAGGTTTCAATATTAAACAACAATCTAATCAAATAATATACAGGAATACTATATATTCTAATTACTGATCAGATGCATTAAACACATTTTTGATAGTAACAATTGGTAACAATGATTTGTATCGTCTTTCAAATATATTTATCTTTTTGACCAATACGTAAACTTTAAAATCCTCTCATGATATTCAATGTTCAACTGCATGATAACCCAATCAAATATTAGTAGTAATAAAAGACATATCAGATTTGAATGTACATCCAGACGATTTGAAACAAAAGTATTTACAAAATATATCTCTACTTTCAATTACATTCAGTTTCAACTATAAGATCCGTTCAAATTTATTCAAAGAAAATGTGAATAATATATTCATAGTATAACTTTCAAATAAAATTCAGGAAATGGAAAGTGGTGCATTGAATACTCCGTAATATACCGGACAATTTGCTCAGTGTCCGATTGACCGAAAACAATGGCTACAAGACGATTCAGGCATTCTGTTCCAATTCGTAGGAAAAACAAAACCGCATTAAAACACAGCGACAATGCAAGAATAATATAAATGCTAAATATCAATATTGGATCCCATTATTACTTAAGTGTGGTTGTCTGTTGTAATTCTAACTTGTGGAAAGGGGGTTGATAATTAAATTCGGAAAAAGAGTAATTTGAGCATGTGCGAGATCTGATGTGTGGTAACACTGTGCTGAAAACGATACACAAGGTTATAGCTATTATCGTGTTCGACAGGATGAACTTTAGTCTCAGAACCAGGTTTCAAAAAAAAAAAAAAAAAAACGAACAGGCAGATTTTAGGCATGGTAGGTCTTGCACATATCAATACATTAAGAATTATTGTTGAGCAATCGATTGTATGTTTTTTCTGAATTTTAAGCAGGTTTATAATATTGATCGTTGGTATGATGTGGACAATTCTAGAAATATTATTGAATATTATTATATTTAATATTTTATTATTATATTAATTATTAAAGTTGCACATCCGTATATGGCTGCGAAACGTGAAAGGTAACAAATAACGCATCGTGTCACAAATTCAAGTTTTCGTCAATATATGCCTACTAAATATAATATCAAATGAGAATTTTTGGATATTGGCAGATATGGTGGCGATAGATATTAGGATTGTCACCCGAAGAAAGTGGAATTAGATTGGTCAGACATTGCGACGACCAGTCCAGGGTAATAGAAGCCTCAGTCGTCTAAAAACAACGTGGTGTGAGCCGGTATTAGTCTAATACCAGTGGTAGGAAATGGAGTGAAGTGTGATCAGTGGTTGTGAGCAATGACGGTTGTTTGTTGACACCTCATATGTTCCCTCTCGCGTATAGCAAAGGTTGAGCTAACGACAATCAAATAAAATTCCAACATCCTAAAGTCGGAGTTCCAAAACTATCGACAATTATCCGTTTAATAACATAATTTAAACGGTCGAACGCT
The DNA here is from genome assembly GCA_027564355.1 of Penthetria funebris. Lineage (NCBI taxonomy): Eukaryota > Metazoa > Arthropoda > Insecta > Diptera > Pleciidae > Penthetria > Penthetria funebris. Next base: position 17,205 of record JANSTX010023771.1, on the reverse strand, counting down.
TATATTGTGTTGGGCACGAATAGTATATATATATATATATATGTATTTTGACGTTTGCGCTACCGATCGATTCGGTTATGATTCTTAACATTTTTCTGTGATACGCACACGATCTACCACAATTGTAATTAGTCTGTTCTTTACGAATGAAATACATCGGATCCAAGACTGCATTGGATCGTTTCATGAATAATTATTGCAACATGTTATGTTTATCATATTTACTAAAGGTGATACACGTAAGTAAGTTAGTATTGTAGATTAAAGATTTATTTTAGATGTAGACCACGTGGCGATAACACTGTCGATCTGGATTAGAATGGAAGCTGTGCTATATTTCTGTTCAAATGCAAAAGCATTAATTTAAAACTTGTCCACATGGATACATTCACTACGCCATGAAATCTAAATATAATAACGGCATATTTAATTTTTCGTATTATTTTAATTTTTGCTAAAAATATATAAATCTTAAATGTGGCCTATATGCGACTATATGCAAATTATGTCTAATTTAATTAAATAAATTACGTTTTCTGTATTTATATTTATATATTCTCGTATATAATAGTCTAATGTATACCATTTGGTAAACAAGAAAATTGTTAACAATATTTTGTAAATTGATTCACAATATTTATAGGTATTTTAAACCGGTTTACTTTGCTTAATATAATCTACCTTTGGTTTCTAAAAACTTTGTCAATTTAAAGGAACCTCAATAAAATGTCATCAAAGTTAATATAAGACCATCGTCGACATCCATCTAACACAATATTGAAAGATATATCTTTATAGATCTGTACTATTCGGGTATACCACTATTAAATTTACCTGTATAAATATATATATATATGTATATATATATATATATATATATTTATTGACGTTATTTAAAAAAGTGAAAAAAATCTTAAGAAGTTGCTAAAATTAACTTTACAACAAATTAACACGTTCTAGACTAGTATGTATATATGCTTCCAATCAACATTAACATAAATGTTAAAAAAAATCCCCTACTGAACAAATATAAACAATATGCTAAATACCTTCTCTTAAATGTATTATTACTTATTTATTATGTCGTTAAAGTCGACATATTCATAGATGTATACTTCCAGTATACTCGTCACTGAATTTTAGATCAAGTCTCATATTTACATCTAAGTCCGCACATCACTTCACAAACATTTTCCTATAATTATCGGAATGGTTCAAATAAAGATAAATATCGCATAAATATTTGATACCTCCTCTACCTGACGATATACTGATACCTATGATATTAACATATACAAAAAGAATACTCATATTATTATGGATGGAATATACCTTTTAGTAGTTAGTATATTAACTTGATATCTGGTTTATTCATACAAAATTTAAATAGAAGGAATGCAAGTAAGACTTCCGGTGCACGAGTGAGTAACTTATTATGTTACAACAGTGAAGATTGTTTTATGTTTACACTTATGTTTAAATAAAAATATGTTTTTTTCTTTCGATTAAAATAAAAAAAGTAAATAAAAATACCAATTTCATTGATGGAATTACTTGAGTGGAGAGATTAATAATAATATGCAATCAATTACTCATATAATTGAATTTCTTTCAAGTACCTACCACAGTATCTTTTATTGTAATTAACAGTAATTATATTTACAAAAAAAATTACATTTCTTTGTTAAACTAAGATTAAGGGCTACTAAATACCATAAGGTATAAACATTGTTTGCTTAACCACATACGATTGAAGGAGACCACATTCAACTAAAATTCTAATCCAATGCGATGGAATAGTATATGCCAAAGGAATCTAGGATCCATAATGAACGCAGTATAACTATAGCAAAACACCACATTAGTTATTTCAATATAGAAGGCTAACGGAGGACATGATCAATATTTTGCGTGAAAATACAGAATATACTCTTAACAATGATTTGAGGTTAATCTCTGATCGGTGGCATGCAAATCTTGTAAAATTAAATGTAAATAAGACACAATTATTTTTGTTATTACAGGAAGTTGCTCTTGATTCCTTTAAAAATGTTGATGGAAATTTGTTACCTAACTCGTCAAATTTTAATTCTCACGGAACGTGGCTAAATGTGATGCAAAAAAACTTGATTACTTACGTCGTTGTAAGAAATATTTCAATCAAGATCATATTGCCATTTATATATAAAACATATATAAGGATTTTAACGGAGCACGATTCACAAATTTGGGCCGATCACCCACCCTTAGTTAGTAAAGAAGATGAAGCCAGACAATATAGGAAAACCCAACCATTAAAAAATATCAAAAAGAACAGTAAAAATAGACAGGTAGTGGTGGCCTATAAGTATTGCAAGATTTTAGGAAACACTTTGAACTACTGAATTGAACTGAATTAAGCAATTACTAAAGAAAGAAGCACTAAACGACCAATGAGAAAACACTGGTAAAATAATGGTGGCGGTCTCTTTTTTAACTCTGCAAAATTTACAGCTAAAGAATATTCAAGCAGTATGCAGGATCGAAGGACTAAAAGTGTTAATCTATATAATGTGATAAAAATATAATACAATATCGATAATATCGTTCTAATGATACACAGCAAATAGCCAGAAACTAATGACAAATGATCCAACTACATACCAACATAGTTATATAATGGTAGATATGTAAAATGGAGATTTTGACAAGCGAAAAAATCAATTAATCTGCCAGAATAGAATAAATAACTGTAACGAACTTGACATAACGGCAATGTAGTGTAGTGGTTAAGCCACTTTACACTCATAAAGAGACCACCAATTCAATATATGGGCTTGACTGCTTATATGATATTCTATAATGTTAAAGAATCAATCAAGTTCATATCTTTGAATTGTATGCGTCCGATGTCACCTGTGTCCATTGGGATACAATTAATATATAACCATTAATTAGATGCTAATAGATCGATGTTGGCAATAATTAACATTCTACTTTCTTCACACATCACACATTATCGTTTGTCTGTCATTTGGGAATGTAGGTTAATATACTATCCTCCGTATACACGAATGTATATAAAAAGGTCAATAACCGTATACAAGTGTAAAGTACAAAAAAATTCCGAACAAACGCTGTAGGTCATAATTGTCGCATGAAAGTCATTTACAAAAAAAAACAACGAGGCAAGAAAGTTTGAACTTAGGTTGCTTCGAAAAACTAAAAACTAACGCTAAAAATGAATTCACAAAGGCAAAGAAACAGAAAACGACTCTGGCAACATATGAAAACAATTTTTGCGTGACTACCTCAAATATGTGTCCGGCTTATCAACGAAAGATTATCTCAAGGGGGGTCTTCAAGACAAATTCAATCAAAAACAATTTCGACAATTTTTGCCGATTCATTTATATCGATATATAATATTAGTCACAGAACTCAATAAATTAACTTGACAACGTAGCACAGTAGTAAATGCGTTTGTCCTTAGCATAGAGAATTCTGGTAGTTATATTTTCAATGTGTTATGGCAATGGCAATAATTATTTAGGTTGAATTATACTCTGTCGTTGTCGATTGGGATCTACTTAATGGTCACATTCCAAAATGGTGTTACGACACTGTACACTGCGTTGTCTATACATTCCTTTACACTATTATTTTAACATTAATATCTGTGTGCTATTAGGAATAGTAGGATAATATACACTCTTTTAACATTGCAGCATAGAAAACAAATAATAGTATTTAATGTACCAAAATAAAGAAAGAAATAGTTTTGTAATAATTAACTAAAAGTGACGAATGAAGTGACCGACTAACATCTAGATAATTCAGTCCATTTTTACCTCACATGTGATATCACCAAAAGTAACTCGTAGGGTAGTTTTTCGATCTGGTGACTAAAAACTGGAGAGCTGAGACGATTTATGATCCATTCTCTTATTGATTCTTCTTTTTCCATTCAACCATATCAATGCATAGTAGTTTTGGTTATTAGTTGATGTTTTATGAATATTAGGAAAATTAATATCGTAGAGCTGGTCTCTATGGATCGAGCTATGGATCGAGTTACGGATCTGGATGATCTCAATTCACAATGTGTTTTATTAATTAATTATCCAAAACATATTCCATATGCGAATTTAATCTTTATTAAATATGATACACGAGGGGTCAAAAACAGTTTTTATTTTGATAGTTATATTATAAGAGTTTAAGATTGTGAATTAGATATTTTCAGTTACGAGTTTCGTGTAGAGTGGCGACAACGTTCTATTTTCAGGTGTCCAGAATCAAAGGCTATACGTATTTTGAATAGTATCAATTTCTAATTGGTATACACGACATATTACACTTTATCAGATTTTTTTAAAGTAAATTCCACAATTAAATTCATCATTATTACAATCGCTATAATTTTGAATCCACGATTAAATACTCGCAGAAAGCAACATAATCCTATATGATAAGTCTTTTTAACCATTTACAAATTAAGAAAACTTATATATTATTTAAATGTTTGTGTAAATACAATTTTGATAATATTTTACAACCATTTATAGTCATTGTTTAAATAAAACTAAGATATTTTATTTTATAATTTAAAAACCTTTTTGTGGTTTCAAATGCAAACAAAAAAAAAATTGAATATAAAATAAATTACGAAATAAACAAAAAATTATAATTTAATTGTTATATCTTAATCAAATATTATTCTAATTAAAAAGTGTCAGTGTTCTGTATGAGATGATGAATGTTTGGATAGAACTAAGGAAATACAATAATTTTTTTGTTTAAAACATTGCTTAACGTTACGATTAAAGCTCATCATCAGGAACTAGTTGCTAAAATTTCAGAAGTATAGCAATGAAGAAATGATGCTAATTAGAATACATAATATATCCTGTCTTTCTAATCTCCTATATATAGTGTATATATGTTATATAGAGATATAAGTGAATTTGAAATTCAAAACATTTTGCTTATAGGCTAATTACATATGACAGAAATACTTGGGCAAAAAAAAAACTATCAAAACAGAATCACGAAGAATTTGCAATAGCAACCCAGCCAGCGTTTTTTTATATTAAGATAAAAAATACAAACGATATTGTCGATAATTATTTCGATATATGTCGATTACGTCGTGAATAGATAACAATAGTAGCATATTTTTGTATTTAATTCCTTTATTTTGCATAATATAAACAAGTATTGACCTACATTTCATAATGAAATATAAGCCACTAGGAAACCTCATCCCAATTCATAATTACATAATTATGTGAGAATTTTCTAAAATTTAAAGCATATAAATGTACTTCTTTCATAGCGAAATATAGGATGCCACCATATGTTTTTCTTATATTAAATAGAGGTCCCAATAGATAAAGTTATGACCTATATTTCATAGCGAAATATAGGACGCTTATGATGAAGACACAGAATTCTATGACCGCGGCACATCAGTTATTCTCTAAAAATTATGTGACGCTTGTCTAAAGTTTGAAGTATAGATTTATTTCTATGATTGCAAAATCAATATGTTGAATCATCAAGTGGAATGATAAAAATAGATAACAATGTGTAAAGAATATGAAAAATATACATAAAATTTCGCGACATTGAATAAATTTAAATTTATAATCACTTTGCTTCCTATTGATATGATGACTAATTTTTTGGACCAAATTTTGGAATTTTTTAATATTGCAAATTAAACCATGTGTTTTGGTCAGAACTAAATTTAAACTGGATTATCAAAAACTATGAATTCCCATGTAATAATACCTATTATATCATATTTACAATTTACATAAACTAAAAAAGTATATAATTTATGCAAATTTAAGACAGTTATTACATAGATTCCAAGTTATATACAGTATTCAATTCAAATGTATTTTTTTGAATATTATAAAAGTGATAATTTTTTTCAATTTCAGCATCAATCAACCCATTTAGGAGCAAAATCTATAAATTCGCATTTAATTTATTTTGTATATAATTTAAATAGCAGGGTGTTCAAATTGCTATGAATATTATTATTCCAATTTATAAAATCGAATATTATTATTTAGTCAATTTTGCAAAACTACACAGAACTGACACAGAACAGTGGAATCTGCAAATCGTGGCCCACTCAATATTCACATCCACATGTTATGGTTTTAAAATTTGGTGGTTAGACAGTTTTTAATATGATGTTTGTACAATGCGTATTGGTGTGTTTGAATGGTAGCCGTTTTCACGCATCACTCTCTGCAATTTAATGCTGATCAAAACCAAACATTTTCTTCTCAAAGATTACTCATGCATCAGTTATTATTTTAAAGTTACAAGCTGATGTCTGCTGTGACGCATTATGTAGGAGAGTTAAAAATGATATATTCCTTTTTACTATTGAATAACGTCACTTCACCATAGGCAACAATATATACTTCGTATTAAAAGTGTTAATTTTCATCTTCTTCGACATGATAATATTAATTTCAAGATCGCATTCAAATTTCACCTTCATATCTATCTCAGTTTGAGGTCTCTTTTATATCTAGTTTAACCTAATCTACAGAACTACTCAAATAATGACATTCGCAAGATTACGACTATTGCATATTTCTGTAAAAAGTTCTTCATTATTGTTTATGTCACCCGCACCGTGTGTACCCATAACAACCTCCGAATTCATGTTCTACGAGATCCATTAGCATCATTCATACGCATGACAAGGTTCGATCTCTTAAGGCTCCGTAGATGCGTATATATAAACTATTGTTACTTAAACATACAATTATTCAATCGGATATCGGCTCATAGTCGGCATGAATTCGAGTTGTTACCGGTAATTCTATCACGGTATGCGTATGATCGAGGCTAAAAAGATGGTGTTAATTTCGTGTTTGTCAACTGGTTGAAAAAACAACTCAAGGCATCAAATTAGGTAGCTGGGGATTTATGCACCACTCTATTGAAATATTCAAATGTATAACTGGATAATTATGATTGATCCTATATTTTTCAGTTGACAAATTTCAATTATATACAATAGTTATTTGAAACGGCAAGTTAAGATCGATCTATGCGCCATCGAGGCGTAAAGGTTCAGATGATATGAGCCAACGCATTTGTAGTTCAATGGCTATTATTTTTCTTTATGGTTCGTATTTCACACTGTAATCAGTAGGGTTTTATGCATAAAAAAAGCGTAGTAACTTATTTATGATACATGTAGTTAATTGTTCCTCGGTTATATTACAGATCATTTATACAGTATTCGCAATGTTTAAACTGATCACAAAATATGTACATTATCATATGGTACATTTTATAATATGTTAGTGGGACATAACAAAGACCATCTTATAACATATTTACTTAAAAGTATGTAAAATAAGAAATATATCACCAAATCTTCCACAATGCAAGATTCTGCTCAAAACCATTATTCAAGCAAATAGCATATATACCTAATGGTGTTTATCATTCGATCGAATGCACGACTATGGTTTTTTAACGTGTTTCTGTGATCCGTGCAGAATCTACAAGGTCAAATGCATTTGCAAGTGTTCTACAATCTTGTCGAAACGTCAAATGCTCTGAAAATTGTTGACCAATATCATCGTTCCTTGGTCGAACCACACCAGTACGACTCGAAGTATTAGGCTACGTTTGTATATTATCACAAATAGTGATCAATGTAAACATTCGCACTAGCATTTTACACAATCGATAAACGAGCATTTTTTTATGGCTGATGGTGGTGTCATAGGTGGCAAGCTGTAAAATGATGTAGAAATGCCAGTGTGTGTCTCGCGATTAGAGTGTGGCGTGAAAACGCTGGTCTAAACAATGATAATTTCTCAATGAATGAACTATAATTAATATATATAAAAGTGGATTTTAACAACTCCCCCCATTTATTCTTGTACATGAGTTGGCCATATTATAATTTATCATATTGTAACAAAGACATTAGACGATTTTCATTTTAATATTTATAAAATGAGTATTATAATAGTAAGTACATATAAATATATTTTGTCATCAAACAACGATTTCAATTCAATAACTCTATTTCATATATACTCGTATGAGTATATATGCGATTGTTGTTTTTATATATTAAATTATTAGTTATACATATAAATAAGTTTTATGTAAATTAAAATTTTTCTACAAGATATATACATAAAATAATAATAAATAAAATTAATATATTCTATATATTGCACAATAAAATATGAATAAACAACAACAAAATATAAAAACAAGTTTTAACCTAACCTCAATATTGTTATTAAGACCTCTAAGTCTAACCGATGAAATACAGAAAAATAAAATACACAGAAAGTTGAACACCCGCTCCGTCTATTAATTCCCTGTATATTTCGGGTATTTCCCATCAAAGCAATGTACGAATATATTTTTAATCTATTTTATTCATATATTTACCATATTTCTAAATATATAATAAAAATGTAAAGGTGATAAAAATAAAAAAAAGTAAATAAAAACAGTAATCCTTAATTTAGCAAAATTTTAAAATTAAAAAGTAATCGTTCAAAAAATTTGCATAATTAGGGTAGAATAATACAAATTGTCTATATTTGAACCACCTTTGTTCAATGTCCTCTTTGTAAGATAAGGTATATATCTTGCTATAGACAATACTCGTATAGGTAATATATACACGCTGCTGGTACTTGTACATCATATTTTATTTTAAAATATTACAGAAACTAAAAGTTTAAAAAGAATTAAAAGCATTGAGCCCCCATAAGAATCTTACCTTTTTTGAAATTCGATTCAAGGAAAAACCCGATTGGGTTGGTATAATCAAATGTCCCGATAATACTGGCGTTTCTATATCCATTATCTAATGTTTTAGTATAGATCATCGATAAATGCACGTATTTCTTTATGTAGATGTTAATAAAAACTAATTAAGCCACTTATAATGATTTAATAATACAATATACAAACACTTGTTTCTTAATTATATTAACAGAAATAATAAACTAATTTTTTTAGGCGTAAAACATTTCGTATCATACATGGTGGTATCACTCAGTTCCAATATATTCAAAAATATAATATAATTTGTAAAAGTTCAAATTTTTTTCCTTAGCTCTTCTTTCACTAAAGCAATACACGACTCAGACATGACTATTATGGCTACACGAATTTACTTCCACTTAAGATATAAAATAATAAAAACTTATTTCTTTTTTCGTTTTATTACATTCGTATTTTAATGCAAACAAGACAGTATTGTATATAATACGAGTACAAATATCATTCTTTCTTTATGGTCTCTGATACTCTCTGCGCCTCCTGATAAGTTTTGTATTTAAGTCAAATATTATAAAATGTATTAAAAGTAGTAACATAAAAAGAGGTTCATTTGATTACTATGAGTATTGTATATAATACGAGTACAAATATCATTCTTTCTTTATGATCTCTGATACTCTCTGGTCCTCCTAATAATCACATATAAGTTTTGTATTTAAGTCAAATATTATAATGTATTAAGTAGTAACATAAAAAGAGGTTCATTTGATCACGATGAGTATCATTAATAATTTTCTTGAAACAATATCTTGATGAATGCGATCAGGATAATGTTCTCTTTGAACATAAAATCTTAAATTGATACAATTTCACTTCTGTACACATCTTATCAATGGTACCAGCCTCTTCAATGGCAGTTCTCCTTTTGGGTCGCCCAAAATTTCTCCGCATGATCATCGTGTCCATCGGTTCAAGATCCCACAATGTCTACAATTTCTCAGTAGATATTAAAGATTTCTAAAATGCGCGTCTCAGGTAAGAATTGACGAAAACTTGGATTTGTTACATGATGGTATTCGTCACCTTCGAACTCTGACACCCATACAATAGTATCGATAATCGGTTTTATTTGGCTCAATTTGGTAGCACGTGAAATTTATGTTGACTGCCATATCCCACAAACAAGAATCTGGCAAGTTGCATAGTGTTGATGTTGCAGACACGGCAGTTAAGATGCACATACATGTCGTATTTACTCAAGTAGAAACTAGAGTAAATACGACATGGGGATGCAAACAGGAAATTTAAGCAGTGAAGGCAAAATACTATGTTAGATATAATAAACTATTTTCATAAGCAAACATTATGGAAACAGAGAAGGAGAGAGGGATAAGGCTAACGGCTATAGGAATAAAATGCTGGAAACAAAAATAAATAACCAATTCAATTAGATATTCTGCTTGATGATACTGATCTATTTGTAAGTCTGCAATATGATCAGATCATCTGATATCAATCAATACATTTTTATTCGATTTTAATTTGCAATTTGGAGTGTGATGTATAACTGCCATTTGTAATTATTTTTTAATTTTTTAAAAAAATTAAAAAATATTCATATTTTAAGACTGAGTCATCTTATATTAAATGTGAAGCATATTCAAATGGAACACAGGTTATTTGACCATATAAAATCATCTCATATAATCTTGCATTTCTCATGGTACATTCCTTCGCATTTTGCGAAGGTACACCAATGAAGAGATTAACTACAAATTGTATATTCACATTATATGTACTCGTATATATGATTACATGATGTCATACAAGAAAATTATATACATATCAAGTTTCTCATTGCACATATCGACTAATATCGCATCACAGTATACGATTATAGTTTTATCAATTTATTGAAAATGTGAATTAACAGGATATTACTCATCCATCAAACGTTCATACAGAACACAATCGTATAGTGAAAGCATTATATAATAACACAATTACCTTACTTATGTTATGGTTCCATGCATGATTCACAGCACAGTGGACACCTGTGCAGTGACGACACACCGAAGAGTACACAAAGCAATAACCAAAAATGCTATTAAAATAATAACATAATTATTTTTGATGAATGCGGTCACTTCATTCGTCAAAACTAACATATAGAACATATAGATTACTTAACCCATATCTTTACCTCCTCATGATGTTACCTTTAACTCGATCACAAAACGAGTCTAGCTGAGGATTTATGTACCACTTTACTGCATTGTTAGGATGTAGAAACGGATACCAACAACAATTTAGGATTTCAAAAGGTAATATAGAACATCAAGTTCAACAGTCTTATATGTAAAAGCGAATCTAAATCTCCTAGAATTTAATTCACCCAGTAACATTTGCTGCAAAACGTAGCATGAAACCTAAAATGACGTATTCATGCACTATTTTGAACACATTATGATCAATGCATATAATTCAGACAAAAAACTTGCAAAATAAATCAGAACTTATGTTCTTAAAAACTACATGTACTTATGAAAACATGATCTAGTGCGTCAATGGAAATGTCGATAAACCTGCCATATTTATTTTATACAGTTTAGAAGAAATACGGGCAACGGAAGTAGTCATCTGGAGTTACAAGGGTACAATAAATATATTTCTATGAATTGCAGTACAAAATGCTCTATAAATCACAAAAAATGGGTATATATATACAACTATACAAGGATATATGAACAGTAATCCAATTTAATAGAGGCAAAAATAAAACTTTTCCAAACTTAATTATGAATTGAAACCTTGCATGAGGATTACAATGTAATTATCTTATTGATATATACATCAAATACATCATCAAACAGAGATTCTCAAGATTCTGCACTGCACAAGATCTCGGATGTTCATCAATTTGGAGATGGCATATCATAGTTTAAAAGAATTGTTCACAGCGAATGTCGAACGCTTATTTTAAGTTTGACAAACATCATAATAATGGTGTTTGGCTTTCGATCGATTTTTCGACTATAATTCTTAACTTATTTATATATGAGATTATCGTGCTCTTTTCAAATACTCTTGGTTCCATTACTTAAGTAAAAATAATAATATGAATAATAATTGCAACAATCTTCTGGTGGTCAGTAGTTATACAATGTTAATTCTCACAAAACTCAAAGTTACACATTCGATATCTTCATTATCAGTCTTCTTTCAATTTGGTTCATAGGATAACCACACTTTCCCCATAATGGGATTTAATGCAAATGCAATGTTGTAAAAGTGCACACTTAGTATGTTTATGAGCGTCGGTTGTCTTATCGCATTTTATATGCTACAATTCCAGATTAGATGTCACATAGCACTTTAAAGAGAAAATTTACATCTCCGTGCAGCATATGGAGTTCTATCAATTAAACTGCGAGCAATCTAAACCAAGACATATTCAATACATTGATAAAACATTCAGTCCACATATTCATTTGTTGCATCCAAATTCAGATATTACAGAAATTATTGAATTGAATTGAACGTTCTGTTCTGGACTTTACGAACAATTTTCATATCACAGGTTTCATCTCATCATGTTAGATGAATTTGCAGTGCGTTGTGCCCGGTCTTTATAATTTTCGAAGTAATTATACGCATAGTCTATCGTTTCCAATTTATTTATTCAATGGCCTATCTTTTAATGATTTGGTACTTAACGTTTTTGTCTAGCGCATAAATTCCAAGAATCTTGCAACTTTGTCATTCATAGCATGTTCCGTAGGTGTTTAAACTATAACATACCCTACTCTTAAATCTTCATATGATTATACGATTAGATATTTGTTTCTATTGTGGAAAATTCTTCTGATATGGCATTGTTGATTAGCAATAAACCGACTCCGTTACTATATGATTCATGTGACCAGTTTTCTTCGTATTCCACCTACGGCGAATACCTCTTTAATTACTCATTCTAGGTTCGAAATTATCTGTTTCCACAAGAAAAATGTCGTTTACATCGTATTTCTATTAAATGCGGCGCCATTTGTTGATGTTTATAACGTGTATAATTGAAAAGCTTCGACAGTGGAATGTTGGTTAATTTTAATAGTTAAATAGATACCGATACATTTGCTATTTTCACAGAGTTTAATTTGATTAAGAGGATCAATTTAGAACTCTGTTCTAAACGGCCATAAGAGTTGAATTCCTGATTAAATTAGTTAAAAATTCAACTCATAGAATTCATCAGCATCATCATCATCATCATCATGATATCTATTACACATCAAGGATGCATATTACGGTATTACTATGTTAATTTGCACATATATAACAGCAAAAATCATCCGAAAAATTGCAGTACTTTTCTAATATACAATGAAACACGTGGATGATTGGTTAAAAGTTTGAATTATTCGGAATAGTGAGGTGTAAATTAGTTTATTGGTTAGATGTTTATTCATCAAGTACACAAACAAGTCACTAATACCTAACGTTTTGGTCACGATCACACGCCATAAAACTGACATATACTGTGATCGTTTGTACGGAGAGGTAAGTATAGTTTGAGCAATCTTAAAGATGTTAGTCGGGTAACCACCAAAACCAAACTCATATAAGATTGGTTAATCCTAACTCCAAGGCAATAAATCTAATCGACATGAAATTGTATTCTAACAATTCTAACATGTTTAACCAATATTCTATCAATAAACATACATATTAGATATTGTGTGCGTATTCGTCTCGGGTGCTTCTGGCAAGTGTTATTATTAAACATGGGATTTTTTGTTATAAAACTCTGAATCATTTAATTGTTGTTAGATACAGTGAACTATAGAACACGAATGCGAATGATATTAACGGCCATCGTCATCAGGATTGAAATACAAATATCTTTCATTACACTGCCAGAAAGTTTAAAAAAATTCTAATTTTCAGACAACGGCGCGGTGTTTTGTGTGTCCGAAGTTTGTGAATATCTAAATGTTGTATTTTGTTTCGAAATTTCCAGTATATGGCGTACATTTATTTATAACATATAAATTAATGATCATAATATTAAACGTAATAAAATTTAATGTACGTGCGATGTACATAATTACGACCCATTAAAATATATTATAAATTATGGGGACGATAGTGTTTCATTTTCATTAATTTAGGTCAAGAAAATCGATTACTTTTTAATGTAATGGGAAAATTAGAAACAAAACTACAATATGCAAACAATAAGAGGATATTCATTAACTATGTAAACAAAAATACGTCTTCATATTGTACATACAAATGTACGTTTATATAAACAAATGCAAACAACGAGTGCACTACAACACTTTTCGTCCTCCATTCTTTCATTTTTACTTTCATCGATGGGGAAAATTTTGGGAAAATTCATAAACGTACGTAATAAGACACGAGTGTCCTTTTTGATTTTTGCGCAGTCGTTTACCTATTTCCGTTAGATCAATGACATCACATCACATTTAAGTGATTGAATTGAATTTCATAATTATTAGTCTATACATGAATTTTGTAATATTAACATTTCTTTGATTTGAAAAAAAAAAAAGGATAATTTTTAAATATATAAATCGAAACATCAGAAACTTTTTAAAATGTTAAATTTATGAGTAGCATCCACAAAAATAAATAAACAATGCCATTTTGGGATTATATACATTTTGGTCGTCCAGAACGACAGGACCATCATAATTTACAGGAAGGATTATTTCAAATTGCTTCACAAACTTGCAGTATTTTAGTGCAAGTGAATAATACCAATAATATTAGTTATGGGCAAAATGCCACAAATGTTCAATATAATAATTTTAATAATCCAAGTGAAGATAGTTCCTCCAGTAGACATAATAATCCTGGTTGTAGTTCTAATAGAGCATATAGTGAAAATAGAAATAATAGAACAACAGATAGTGAGCAAAGTGTTGTGTTGATACAATCATCAACAACGACATCGACCACACCAAATACTTTAGCATCAACTACACAATTTAGTGGCGGAGCAAAGAATTTTTTCTCCCATTATAAGCATAGATTATCAGTAAGTATAATTTGCGTGTATAGTAATTAATATATACTTATAGGAACTGTCTAAATAAAATTAATAACAGTGATTGATCTGTAGCAAATAAGTTGGTGTGCTTGATAAGTAAAAAATTAAAAACCAAATGTTTATATTCTTCCCTCCTCATTCCATTTGGGTAACAATAAAAAAAAAAATAAAAAATGTGCACAAAATATTTATCATCATCATTATCTTGACCTTTATTATCCACAGGACATTTTAAAGGTGTCAACAAACAAACACCGTATTGTGTACAATGCGTAGCAAGCATCATCAATCCACTCCAATATGATAAAATCCTATATACCTTGCACGAACAGGTATTTTATTACCATGAGCATTCCAGACAACTGTGTATTTTGTAATATCACGGATTGATCACCTCAATAAATTGATTGAATCCAATTCCGATGACTGTTATACTCAGATCAGAAGATAAATTTTTTATCAAGTCTGTTGATACAGAACTTCACATGTGTTTCAGTACCATATCATAAATGAACGATGTCTCTTTAAATTCCCTTATCCGCACGTTCCGTATACTTCTCAATATGTTCTAATTTCTGGGTACCCGCATGCATATTAGAGGATCACTTACATTCCAAACCGAAGAGTTGGCTATGACATTGTTTAGCAAGATTTTGGATAAATATTATATGAATTTATATAGACAAAATGATACCAAAAAAAAAAACTTTTTAACCATCTATGAATAATGTAATATAAACTTCTTTCGATATCAGTTCCTTTTTTAATTTTCTTTAACGGTTCGAAATTCGACTATCAATGATATAGATCGAATTTATATATATGTTATATAATCAGTGGACATTGGACAATTCAATCACATTACTTAATTTAGAATATTATTATGTTCATATGTTTTCGTCATGCACGTAAGTCGAAGATTTCCAATATAAAGACGTTTTCTTGTACTAATAAAAGTTGAACCCTTTCTTTGGAAATTAAGTATTTAATTTGATTCTTTAAAATATTAGTTAGAATTAATGATATGAATAGTTTAAGTGTCTGATCGTGAAATGCCTTAGTACCTTATACACGTCATTGTTGGCGCATAACTAACTTTTAATAACATATCCATGATGCAATTTTCTAACTATTTTTATAACGATCACATAACCGTATATATCTTAAAATCGATGAACTCACTTAATAGATAACAAAGAATATTGTTTGGTATACAAGAAACTTGTAGGTTTAGGTACATTTATATGAATCTGATTTAACTATAGTAGTTTAGTGGCGAAGAATTTTACGTCCATGTTTAAGAAAATAATTATAATATATCAAATTTTAATATTAAATATGCCCGCGGTAGGTTGTTATGACACATGTTTTTCATTTTTGTTACTTCTTCATCACCTAAACGGGCATTCATTTTAATCAGGATATTCTTCCGTTTATTTAAGTTTATTTTATAGATCATATTGGCTTTCACTTTGTTCTAATACATGTACCTACGTTACATAGTATAACAAAAAAGCTTTTCATAGTCAATTATCGCAATGCCTTGATGGGCAAACAAAATCAGATATTGTTGTTTGTATCGGATAATACAAAGGTTTAGGTTCGGACAATATTAATTGGAAACCTATAATGGGTGTTAATGCATGAAATGAACCAAAATAGTAAGTACGTCGCGGATATGTGCACCAATATTATATTTATCGTATTCCAGTCTTATCCGAGGTCATTTATTGACGTACCACATGTATTATAATTGACCGTGATCTATATACTATATACTGTATTAAATTTTAATATCGTTAAAATGCTATAGTCACGTATTATTTCAAAAAACTTCGAGAATTCGTAAAGGTTATTAATTTCGTAGTATAACAACCCGTATTGTATTGAAGCACTATCAAAAAAGTCAAATAGTTGTTCAAGTATATATACATATATATATATATATATATATATACAGGCAGTATACGAAGAGGTATCAAATGTGAAATAAAGAATTTCAGACACTTTTATTAATGAAGGATAATATGGAAATATAATATCGCGTGCCAATGTCAAAGAAAATGTATGTGTATTTTTCAAAACGATTTTCTTCCTTTATAATAAAAAATTATAAAAAATACTCGTAGTTATAATGAAATACACAATAATATTTAACATATTAGTAAAATGTGGTAAAACTCTGATACCATATTTATTATGTTTGCTGGTCTGTCTATAGATTTAAAATACATAGATTTGAATAATATTGAAGGTTAACCCGAAATTCTTAAATAAAAATATATATTTTTGGTAAAAACCTTCATCAGGAGTATTAACTCAAACATTTCTAGTGAAGGTTATTAGGTTTA
>JANSTX010023760.1:0-15488 GCA_027564355.1 Penthetria funebris | reverse complement strand
CTTGTTTATTCGTTACATAATATTCGAAAATTTTTAAATGAAATTATAAAGAAAAAGAGATTTCAATAGAGAAATTAATGGATTAAAAACTTGAATTTTTTTTAGTGTTTATATTATTTTTAGTAGCAAATCTAGACATTCGGCAATAAGCGCGTTACCACTTTTATGTTGACATATTTTTTAGATCATTGAGGCAATCGATGTAGTCTTCCATATCATGAGTCTCTTATATAGAATGTAGAACGTGTGTTATCTAAAAACATCGTGATAAGAAACCATAATTTGAGATAATATAATTAAAAATAAAATATTAATTAATGTGATTCTCCTGGGTAAAAAAGGTTCTATAGATGTATTTTTTCAATTTGAATGTAGCTAGTTAACAATGAGGTAGCCTACTATAAATATATGAAATATCTGTTGTCCGGGTGAATTGACGACATAAAATGTGACAATTTAATTAATGTATAATATATTAAATTATTTGGAGATGCTATTCAAATTAATCTTAATTTATTTTATATTACTTTTTAGAATTTGCAAATAGTAAATATATATAATATATATATTGAACCGAATATACATTTGTTGATAACAAATGTAGAAGCTTATCATTTGTAAACCAGATAATTTTATGTATTATGGTGATAAACACTATATAGCTATTGTTATTAGAATGTATATTTTCATTTACTTGTATTTTTACCAATTCTCCTCTATCAGGCATATATGTACGTATTACGATTACATTTCTTTGTAAAATTAATCATATAAAAGTTGTAATATGAATTTCTACCATTTCTAATGATTAATTATATATATTTTTTTATAACAGTTTATGTTATGATATTTCGATTTCAAATTGTTCCACTTTATATATCGGCATGCAGACAGCATGATTTTTTTTAAATATTCTTTTTCAAAGTCCAAACTTTTTGTTTTTTTTTTTTTTTTTGTAAAATTGTGCATCATGCATACCTAACCTACATCATTGCCAAATTCTCAACAACCGCCAGATTCTCAAATAAAGAAGTTTTCTATATAATGGGATACTATTACATTGCAAATTGATTGACGTACTACTCATAATATTTTTCCTTTATATTTCATTTACTTTTACTGCACTTACGAACAAAAAAATTCGACCATATAGCTTAAGTGGTTTAAGTGACTTAAGTGACTAACTTATAAATATATATGCTCGTATGGCGTATCTCGAAAAGATGAGTATGTAGTGTTTTGATACCCGCTCCAAAACCGCATATTGTCTTATAATTTCTTAATAAATATATGTACATATGTTATGTATATATTTACAGACAAGAGACATTTTATTAAAATTCGAGTATTATATATATACCAGACATATTTTAATATCAATTTTGTACATATACTCGTATATACGCTTATAGTATTACATTCGATGCAATTACGCATAGAGTACATACTTAATCGTAAATGTTTGTATACTTCATTGTGTGTATTTAAAAAAAAAAATCTTTGTATTTAAAAAGTATAAATAAAGTATAAGGTCTCTTTAAAAAATGACATTTCTTAATACAATACAACAACAAAAAAGAATAATAATAATGAAGTAACAGTAGAAGGAAGGCAAAAGCAAAAATACAGCAATAACCGCGACCGCGGGGTCTATCTCTTAACTATGCGAATACATAAAGTCAGTCTAAACGATTGCTTTTATGTGGATGGAAGGCAATTTTTTAGTGAAAAAATAACAATTGTTTGATCCAAATGGGAGTATTCGAAAAATTGTTTGTTTTTGTTTTTTTACATTTTTGTGATATTTTATTAATTTAAGTTTTTAATAAATAATAGTGCAATTTTAGAGATGCAAATTTAAAATACTTGATCACATTTTTTTTAAAGAATAATAATCTCATTATTAATAATATTTTAATTTTGAATATACTCAAATCTTTTGATTTTTTATCTTTTTAATCTTCATTGTTTTAATTTGAAATTTTAAATTTAATTAATTTCATGAAAATTATCGTTACGAATGTCTGATTACTATAACCAAAATTTTGTTGCATGTCCAGAGAGCGATAGTGAAAGTCATTTTCATAATTCATAAAAATATATAACACTAAATTTTTAATTTTTCTTTTTGTTTTTCTATAATTAAAATTATATATTCTTATTCGATTTTTCATAATATGTGTTTACTATAAATTATAAATAATTTAAATGCTAATTAATAAATTTGCATATGCAAAACAGTTTATTTATGTACTCATATATACATGTATATATATGTAATATGTATATATCATAAAAGAACCGTTTAATTAAATTTTATAAAAATTATCAGAAAGCATTATTTATATTGTGTATGTGATCCTCTTTAACAGATACAAGTATAGATTAAATTGGATGCATAGTATTGTTTATTGACGGCAACATTTGATATAAGATTTTCTTGGACAAATTCCATTTCATATCTTGAATATTTTAGTGGAAAATTATACTTTTAACAATTGACATTAGTTTGTATTATTTTAAAAAAAAAACATATAAAATTTTTCTTTTTGTTTTATATGATTTAAATAGAGTTTTTTCCACATTGAGATGACTGATTTTAGTTTTTCCTATTGAGAAACATTATTAAAAAGCCCTTTTTATTAAAATTATGTTTTAAAAAAAAACCTTAGTATTTGTGACATATGACACCACATGCATTTAAATATCGAAAGTTTGAAAAAAGAAAACAAAAACTATAGAATTGCTAACAGTTGTACTTTTCTATAAAAAAAATGATAATAAAATGTTCAAACAAGTCTGTAGATTGCATTAAAAGCGATTAATAACATTGTTTTTGCTCGATATTCACGTAATTTCTTTGAATAATGAGTTACCCAATTTTGAAGTGACATCCGATCTATACCCCAATTTGCTTTCTTTTACGAATGGATCCTTCAGTATCTTACGATCAATCCTTCAGTATCTTGCATCTTGCAGAGAATCGTAAAGCTGCTTCGCAGAAATAAGTATGAAAGATTACAGACTTTATACAGCTATCTCTTTTTGTGTTGAAAGTAAGCACTCTATATGGATAATATATGATCATTGTATTTTCTGCACCTGATAAATATAGGTTCCTAATATAAATACGTATCTTCTCATTGTTTACTTTGTACATTTTTTCTATTGTTTATCAATCTAAAACATTTGTTTCTTGTTTTGTGTATACATTGATTCAAAATTATGTACTTTAACCATTTTACACAAATGATTTTCTATGTTTGTATACATGACAACTTATAAGAATTTCAGCATTCGGTTAAAAATAAATGTTTTTTTTTATCAATGAACATTATAAAAGATATCTGATAATAAATTATTAGTTATTGGAAATTATCACAAGGATTTTATGTATATTTTAAAAAAGACACTGATTGCATTATTCTTTTTTGAAAAAAAAAACTGTTGCATAAGTTAAAGTTTTGTTTTTTTTAGTGTTGTACTCTCAACTAATAATAAGTTATTAATAACAATTTTTAAAATATCAAATATTAAAATTTATATATAATATTATTTTTTTACACTGCCATTTCGTAATATAAATGTGATATATTGAAATGTGATATTTAATAACAAATAATTACAAAAAATATATAAAGAAAAACAACAAAATCAGTTTAAATTAAAATAATTTAAAAAATCAATTCAAATTCTGAGTGTTTTAAGAAAATTTTGAAAAATTGTTTTTAAAAGTATATAAGAAGAAGAAAATATTAATTTAAAATGTCTAACGGACAAATAACACAAAGGCCTTATAGCTCATTTCGGTCAAGGTATACTATCAATAGTACTCCTATATTAGGAGTTAGAATGAATTCGTATCCAAAGCCAAGAGTTCAGCAACCTTTAAGGCCATTATTAACAACGATTAATAAAACAGAAGAATTAATGAAACCCATAACACCTAAATTATTTAGAAACATAAAATCACAGGAATTAAATATTAATAATAATAATGGTAATAATAGTAATATTAATAATAAATTTTCGGTCACATCATATGAGAATAATAAGTCTTTTTATACAAAAACTACAACATCATCTTCGACGCCGTCTTCAAATAGCAGTAGTAGTAATAGAACATTTGCATCAATGAAAACATCTTCATCGAATTTATTAGTTAATAATAATAGTAAATTAAACTATACAAATAATATTTGTAATTACAATAATAATCATAATAACAGTCATATTAATAATAATAATATTAACTATAAATATAATAATAATAATATTGATAGAAAACCACCTATTCATCATCAACAAATGACATCTTGTACGATTCATTCAAAATCACCAGTAAGTAGTGGTACATCAGTTGAATCAATTGTTCCAAAATATGGAATAACATCATCATCAAGTGTCATATATTCTTCACTAGACAATAATGGAATTCATCGAAATGTATTTACTGGATCTCAAAAAAGAGCATATAATAATGCTGTAAAAATATCAAAAGAAAATGTTCCTAATTTAAAAACAAATAAAAAGACTTTTATGGCAACAAATTCAGCAATTTCAAAAACATTGTCAACAATATCAACAATGAAAACGACGCCTCAAATTGATAGTATAAATAATAAAAAAGAAAATATAAATTCGTTTTCAAGTAAATTTCCAAATGGAATGCCCTTCGAAAGTGAATTTTATAAACGAAGATCATTTTCAGGCATATCATGCAGTAATAGTAACTATAGTTCATACAGTAATTATGATAGACCATTACCATTCGAAGATGAATTCTTACGAAAACCCTCGAACGAACCACTTTATGTTGATTTTTCAAAGAAAATTCCGGCATCATCTATGCAAATTAAAAATAATAATAGTAATACAAGTAATAATAATAAGAATAATACATCTCGACATAAATATAATGACCAGGATGATGTTTATTTTTATAAATTTGAAAGTATTAGCAATAATATTGATTATAATAACAATAATGGTAAAATAGGTAATAATTGTAACAATTGTTGCGGAAGCAATAATGAGGTAATTATAAATGAGCATCCTGTGGTGTATGTCGCTATTGCATCGTGGGTTCCTAAATGCAATCAACAAATGTATCAAACGACATGCGTTAAGGAACCTACGATAAAAGGATTTGTGTAAGTCAATTTTTATTTTAGATTTGTTATATTTTCTTTCTGAAACAAATTGACAGATTTTTGATTGACGAGAATTTTATAATATAAAAAAAATCACTGTCGATTCTTGTTGATGAAATTATAAATAGAGGAACATAGTAAAACAAATATGTAACTAATATTAATAGGCTTGAAAGTAAATGGCAAAGTGTTACATTTCTAAATTGAAATTTTATGGGTTTTTGAATAAGATTATGAATTAAGCTTCATTATTGGCATATGATAGAATATTCGTATTTGAGCCTGTATTAACATTTGAACAACATATTTGAGTACATAATACGAACAATTGGTTTACTATATGTTTCCTTGTGAAATGAATGTCATGATGATTATAATCATATAAAATACTATATGCGCTTGCAATAAATGGGATTCATAAAGCCTGCATTACTGAACTTGGTATAGTATAACACAATATACATCACGTTGTTAATCAATCATTCATTTAAAATTTTATATTTGATAATTGCGTAAAATATGTAAATGAATTAATTGTATTGTTTTAGTTTTTTGTATCAATTTAAAGCAATTTTTAAACTAACGCACCGGTAGTCATTGGTCTTTTATTTATAATGTAATTATTACATTAAATTAAATTTGTCTATGTCGTTTAGTTTCCTAACCAAAACAAAAAGTTAATTTTAATCTTTTGTTAAGTCCATTGTGGGAGTTTCAATCTTTGGTTAATCTTGTATGTCTGAGCATGTCATGTATGTATATATTGTTTGTAGCATGTAATTATAATTTTTTATTGAATGATAATTTCCAATATATTAAAAACTCAATGTATGTAAAATTTTGATACAATCAAGAATTTTAATTATAAATTTTCCAAAATTATGTATCTAGAAATAATAGAAGTAATTATAGCCGTGTCTGATCAGATGTTAGTATCAAATTACATTATCGGTACCCACCACTTGGAGGTAATACAAGCACGTAGTCAGGAATTCAATTCACGTCTGTGCTTGATACCCAGACCTTTACTACATTCTTTTTTATTTACTCGGTATAGTTAGTGACAAATAATAATCGCATTTAATTTTTTTTTCGATGGTACAAAAGTGTCTTCTTTTTTAAATTTAAATAATTTAACTGCAATAAATTTTATATATTGTAGAAAAACAATTTTCCGCAAAAACTATCTTGATAAAATTTTCCGAAAGCGTCCAACGAATCGACATTATTATTGAAATGTGATGAATGGAATGGCCGATTATTATCTTGGTTACTTAACCCATCTTTACCTTTCACGCAGTATTACCGCTAACACTCGATCAAAATGTATGTGAATAATGGCAAGTGATCGAGGCTAAAATTATCAACAACAAACTGCACCACTCCCTTAATTTATCGAAAATACTTCTTTTGCGGTGAATTATTTTTTGTTATATTGACATTTTCGTTTTAAAACTCTATATCTTGTTTTAGATGTTTTTCAAATTATTTATCCGAAATCATATTTTTAAAAGATATGTTGCTCATTTTAGAGAATTTATCATTTTGGCGAAATTTTAGGTAAATAATATTTGTGAAGTGTTTTCGTATCTTTATTTTCTAGAAAATAGTCATTATCCGTTGTATTTCTTTCCATTTTTATGCTAATCAATAATTTTAAATGTATGGGTTAAATATTATATAACTCTGCTTATTAGATAATTTTATATAGAACTATGTTTATTAGATAATTTTTCAGAAAACATAATTGATTTGATTGCCACTAAAACAGAAAATTTTCGAATATTTTCCGAAGTCAATTTATAATAAACAGAAATAAACATCTGATATTTTTTTTAAAAAAAAACAACTTTTGCCATTTAAAATCGCAGTTATATGGTTATTAATTATATAAATATATAATTGTCGTCAACCTTGAGTCACTAAAACATCATATGGTTTTCTTATTTATTCTTTAATCATTCGTTATAAATATAAATATATGAAATTATTTCTTTTTTTTTTCGTGACATTTTTCAAAATCTAAACATGCCGACAAAATCGAAATGACACTTTAAATACTCTATTAAATAAATGAAGAAAAAATTATTTTTATCTGTAATTGATCATTAATTGAAGCAATTACATGAAAAGATAAAAGATTTAATTTATAAACGCTTTTTAATTGATTGTGTCACCACTTAATACGACCAACACAGTAAATGATATAATTATTAAATATATTTAAGGTCAATGACAGTGTTTTTTTTTTTTTTTTTTAAGGAATTACATACTATAATAAATAAATAAATTGAATAAACAAATATAAAAATAAAATATAGATATCACTTCTCAACAGTTCTATAAAATGGGACGAGCACGTATAAATACAGTATCTAAAAAGATATGTACTCGTAACATTTATAATAAACTTGTTTTTAAAAAGAAATACATATTTTTATTTATATTTTTATTTTATATTAATTTATATTCTTTTATTCATATTGCAATCGGAAAATCAAACAATATTTTTATTTTAATTTAAAATATACTTTTATATATAAAATATAAAGCGCCTCCATATAATAACTGATGTGTTTAATCTAATTAACCACAATATGACAGTAATGAAGTGCAAATAATATATGTATGATTTTATAAATTAATGACGCATTCGTTTATAATAATATTATATTAATAATAATAGTTATTATTATTTTTAATATATTAATTGTAATATTCCTGTGACCTTGAGATGAAAAAATTAAATAATATCTTAAATTTTGCATCCTACACACATAAAAAATTATATATGTAAAATGTGACTTAATTATGCGCGAATTTTTCTTTCAAACCTAAGTGTATAATAATTGCAATTTAAATACGAAAAAAAAATTCGAAACCAATTTAAATATTTTAGTTTAAGTTGCGTTTGTGTGCATAAGTATGTAAAGTATAGAGACAATTATATGGAGCGGGGACAATAATTTTAACATATGAAAGAAACTTCCTTTTTTGAACATCAATTAATTACTTATATGGTAAACAAATTGTTCAATGCCATTTTAAATTACCAAATACTTTTACATTTTTTTGTAAACTGTGTAAAACTGAATACATTAAGGATAATCTTCATACCATACTAATTATAAATTGGATATAATTTATTGTAAACTATCGTTTAAAGTATAATTCTGATATTATTACAGTTTTCCGCTTTTTAAAAGTAAAATTAAAAATAACTTACTAAATATTATAGGAATGAAAATTAGCTTAGTGTATCAAATATCGTATTAATTTGCAATTCTACCCGATGACTCATGAAGTTCATCATTTCATAGATAAATAGACGTTTTTTAACATTTTTCTCAAATGTGTACTGATGTATGTAAATCTTAGAAGTATGGTCACCATCTATAAACCACAGTACATAACCAAATACGATGAATTCTTTTCTATTTCTCAATCAATGGTTTTTATAGTCTGTCAACCCCTATTAGATGTATTTATAGACTATACGAAAAAGAAAATATGTATGTACTAAATCTAAAATTTGTTTGAAAGCAAATGATTTTAGTGCAATATTTCTTAAAAAATTCTTTGATCTCACCATTCAATGACATTGTATAATGTTCTTTTGTTTTCGATTGTCATTGTTCGTTTCTGAATGTTAATTTTTAAAAAAGAAAAAATCATGTTTTTCATTCATCTGTGTTTGTATCAGTGTTTAGTTCAAAAAAACTATAATAACATTATAGAAGTAATATATATTTTTCGGCAATTTCGTCAATTGTTGTATTTTGTTATTTTAGAAGGCAAATAGATAAACGACCACGCTTATATATTAATAATACTTATTTTCATTTTTCAAATATAATATAAATATAATGTGTGTGAATAATGTGGAAGTTGTCTACTTCAGAACCACATGTTTAAGCAAACTGTTTAATAAATGTGATTGAACCCCAATAATAATAATAATAATGTAATATTATACTATCTGCACACTGTGTGTATGAGGATGAATACATGATTATCGAGATAGCTAAAGTATCTACTATAGTACCGACAGAAAGGAAATTAATTGTGTATTATGCTGAATTGAACACATTTGTCTACATTAGTACCATTTTTTGACGTCCAAAACTTAATATTTACACTGGAATTTCACTACAACTATATAACTTTTCCGTGAATTAATTGAATAGTGTTTTAAAAATTGTCTTGCAGAATTCTTTCAATTTACATGTAACATTCATTGAATGAATGTGTTAATATTGTTGTACGTACCCGATACAAGTCTTAATAATATAATATATGTTTTGCATAAACAGAATTTAAATTTTTATTGACAAATTTCTTTTTTTGTTTTTATTTTTACTAAAATTTTGTTAACCTGAAATTGTTCACATTTTTTAATTACAAATTTACCATATTAAATTAGATATCTATTATTAATTGAACGGTAGATAATAAAAATGTACATAAAAATTACATTAAAAATTTAAAACAGATGAAAATAAAGTATTGTAATTAACCTTAAAGTTTCGATTTGTAT
Source organism: Penthetria funebris (assembly GCA_027564355.1). Classification (NCBI taxonomy): domain Eukaryota; kingdom Metazoa; phylum Arthropoda; class Insecta; order Diptera; family Pleciidae; genus Penthetria; species Penthetria funebris. The sequence goes on along the minus strand of JANSTX010023760.1, from coordinate 5,798 downwards.
GAGTTGATATTCGTACATGAAAAATTGTTTTATGATTCTGCATTATAGTTACTATTTTAACATTACGGAATTATTAGTGATTTTGTTGACAATTGAACGTTAAATTTATTTATAGGTGATCATTAGAATATGAATAGCACATGTGAATGAAAATTAATTGAAATTTTTATTGCAAGCAGTTTTTAATTTAAAATATCAGTAGTATTAGTTTAAAGAGGAATGTTTTTGACTTTTCCTGTGTATTTGATTAAAAATTTTAAAAAATCTGCACGTTATTGTAATATAGTTTTTGGTGAGAGTATATTTCTTCAGACAAACGTTCATGTCTATAATGTACATTTAAACCAACTTTTTATGAAGTGATTATTGGTTTGTTTTTTATTATCATATGAGGTATCACAATTTATTTCTGACTAAATTAATTGATCGTTATTGTATACATTTAATTTATTTACCGGAGTTCCAATCATTTATATATTGCCCGCAAGCCATGTTTTCAATATCTGAATACAAATTTATTTATTTCAGTATAGAAAGAAAGTAAATGAAATATAAGGATAGTATTCTATTTCTAAACATTTCTAAAGAGTAACACTATCGGCTATATACTGAAAATAAATATCACTGTCTTCTTTTCAAACGGTTTTGTCCATACTTGAACGACCTTGCTAGTGCTTTACTGGTGTTCAATAACCATGTTAACTGTTAATAGCCATATAATGTCTAATTGTGGCGTTTACTTCACAAACATGTTGTCGTCATTTATTAATATATTCAGTATATTTTTTGATCAACATAGTCCATGTATATTCAGACCCTAAAGGTACATAGTATCTGCATAGTGTTGCGGATAAAATAATATCATTTGTATGTCATTTTAGAATTGTAGGTTAATATACTCCTCCGATATAGCAGATGATAATTTTATATAACTATACATTCTGAGTACCATTTTCTATAAGTGAAAAAGTGTACTCAAATATCAAATATCTCAAAAAGAAAAAACTGATCAGTTAGGAATTTAATATTTAATATATAACATAAGTGCTCATTTAAATTATTAATTTTTGCATTCATTTTAATGTATTTGATTCAAATTGAAAGTGTGTAATATTATTAAAATGTTTTATTTGTGTTGCGTTTATTTTTAAATTTTTAAACTCTTTTTTTATTCTCAAATTTACTACTCATAACTATTTAGAAAAGGCGGATATTTTGATATTTTTACTTTTAAATATAATTATATTTTTTAAGGTGTGTTTTTTATCGTACAAATTTGATTTATTATCCTTCACAATTTATGCTGCATGCATACGAATACATTGTTGCTGTTGCACATTTTGAACGACTGTTATTATGCATACACAAATGAAAACTCCTTAAAATAATATACATAATTTATAATTATTTTTTTTACACTTTTACAATTTGTTTTGTAACACATGTATTTCTATACGTTGCATTTATATGCTTGTAGTTTGAGCGGTTTTATATAAATACATATATCAAGGAATTAGGTTTAATAAGAAAAACGTATTGAATTACATAATATATATATACATATATAATTGTTTTTACTAATATACTACATTGAGGTATAAAACATACAGTACGAACGGCGTTATATTTGCCAGTGATAATCCCATAAATGTCGTCAAATTTAAAAAGGATATTTTTGATATACGAATACACTATAAGGTGCGTTTGTTTTTAACACCGAATACAACAGATTGAAACTTTTTTTTACAACTTTTCATATCTATTTGGTAGTCTTCTTTCCATTGAACAACACATTCAGTTTGTATACCTCATGTATCCAAATATATTTAGGTATAAAAAAATATTTTTTGTACAATATTTGGATGTACGTGCGTGCGATTTAAACGTCAACATAAACCCTATGTAAAATTTCGGTTTTTTTTGCAACTATTTCTGATACATTTGAAACGCACCTATAATGACTCATTTTCAACCATTTTCAATTATAAATTTAATCATCATCACCATCATTATCATCATCGTAACCTCTGTACACCACTAAAACGTCAAATTATTTACAAGCAATATTCAATTTTACAATAAGTTAATAGTCTTGCTTTATCACACATTATTCGATAATATATAAAATAAATTTGATATGGGTACGCGAAGCTAGGAAGTTAGAATCAAATTATTTATTTATAACATCATAATTATAATTTCCTCGTAGCAAATAACCTCGATATCAAAAATTATCTTTCATTTGCACGAATAATCTAATGCGTCGAGAAAATAAAGATTAATTAAAAAATTACATTTTAGTAGAAAATTACTTATCTCTTAATATTGTAATGATATAATTTTTAATATTTTGGTTGTGGTCTCTGTAATGAATTAATCTTACTCGTAGTATTATCTATTTATTATTTTCATTTATATTTAAGCTACTAAACTTACTAGTATACTCATACTTTATTATTATTTACTTCAATTTTGATTAGATGTATTTTTCAACATTCTTTTTTATCTTCTCTATATAAAAATCATTTTAACCAAAAATATATTGATTTTAATTTTATTTTTATTACTAACGTCGAAGCGTATAATTTTGATTTATGTGTATTAATATATTTTTTTTTGGCAACTTTTAGCATGATATTTTATATTATATAATTTTGAAGAGAATTAAAGAAATAAAAAAATGCAAAATACGGTTTGCAAAAATTACTGTGTCATATTAATTTTATAAGAAACGATATTCTAATTTTGTCCATTGAAATGCCAATAATAATAAATAAATTGTTATAATCTTTTAACTATAATATATAAGGAAATTATCTACTTAATTGTTGATGATATATGTAAAGATTATTTGTTTGTAACATTAAATACAAATAGTATATACGAGTAATAATGAATTAATTATAAATCAAATAATTGAGGAAAAATTATCATTGCAAAATGATTTCATACTTTTTGTTATGATTAAATTGTAATATTAAATCTTAACTTTCATTTCCACAGTAATAATAACCTTCAGATTCTAGTTGTATATAATGAAATTGATGACATTTTAAAGAAATTTTCATATCAAATATTTGTCACTCTTTTGTGCGGTACGAATTCATTTGTGTTATTTTACAATACACAAAATAATACAAAATCCTTAGGTATCCCTCGCTGATTTTCTATTTTTTTTACTGTTTCAATACATTTGTGTCTATAACCACAGAATCATTATAACATTTTAACTTCAGTTATTTGACATTTGTTATGCACTTTTTTTTATTATGTGAATCAATATATATATAAATATATGCAAATAAGTATTCGTATAATGTGATGTATTCGTACTTTATAAAAAGAGAAAAATGTTTCTATAAATATTTTGATGTTAAAAACCTCTGTAAGATATAATTTAGGCAAATTTCATTGACTATAATAATACATGTAAATAAACAAAAATACAAGTTCTGTTTTATTCAAATAGGAACATGACAATGAATTAAATTTTAAGCATTATAATTATTTTGTTGTGCATACATTTCCAAAAAAAATTTCGTTGTATTTCGTATGTATTTTTTAAAAAAAAGAATACAGGAACTAGAAGCTTAATTATACCGAAATTTTAATTATATGTATGTATTCTAATTAAGTTCAATAAAATAGTTTGAAACATATTTTAAAATTCCTTCCTATCTATATTATAAAGATGTTAATTATATATAATTAGCGGTTTATATTTTGTGAAAACTTCATATGAGGAACACTACTATTGTGAGGTTTTTTCATTTTTATTCTTCTTTTTAAGTTGTATCAATTATTATTAAATAATAAGCACTTTATAGATTTGCAATTTTCGCAAACTATAAAAACAGCAATTATATATAAATACAACGCGACAAGTATTTATCGATATCATGTCATGGATTGAGAACGTGACATCATATTTTACGTAAAAAGTTTGCGCAAATGTTTTTAATTTTATCATTAGCATAAATTTTAGGCAATTAGATTTCAAACACTGTGTGGTTTGCAATTTAAGTGCATTTTTTCTAATTTTAAAGGCTAGCGATAAAAAAACTTATTGATACTTTTGTTTAAATCAAAAATATAATTTAAATGTTGTGTATTTTATTTATTTATAGTACTTGAAAATCGCATATTTCTCATTAGAAACGTAATTTCTAGATATCTTAGAATAGGTGATAAAATTATAAACTCATATTTTCTCTTATTGAGGTTCTTTAATATAACTCTGCGTTTCTGAACACATTACACATTTCGCTGATTTGTTTTGTCGGTTCAAATTTTCAACTATACAGAAATGCTAATATTTGTCAAAGGTATATCAATTAAGTTTCACGATGGAATTCAATATTTTTATACAAGATTTTCTGCCAAGGTGGTGGCGAATGAAGTGCCCGACTATCATCGAGGTTGTTCAACCAATCATATACTAAAATGTTCAAATGTATAACTGGATAATTGTGGCTGATCCTATTTTTTCCAAATTTTCGTACCTGCCATGCACCCGTTGTTTTCATAAAACTCATGGAACTTTAACATAATGATTAAGTGATCTGGTAATAACTTATTATATATTGATTTGAAATATTAAGGAATGAAATGATCTATTATTTAACTGGTGTCCTTTATTTTAAATGATTCTAAATTGTAAAAAGAATATTACGTTTATTTTGTTAACAGATTAATAGATAATATTTATATCCTACACAATGAAGAATTTATAATACTTAAAAAATTATTATAGACTTGATATCTATATTCAAATCAATAAATTTTATATTTTTATAATATGATTTTCATCTTGATTAAAATACTTAAGATTAACCTATTTTTATTATACAGATAGAGGTAATTGATATAGAATTAAAATAAGATTTTATTCATTCAAATTGATAATAATTCTTTATTTGGGTCATTTATAGGCCACCGATGGCTACCGGAATCTTTACTTTTCCATTACTTTTAAGTCTTCTTCTTCTGATCTAGAAATTGCACTTTTATATATAACATACATTTTATACTTTTAATATTTTCTTATAAGCACAAGAGTTAAGGTATTTTATTAGTTTAAGTAATGTATATATATGTTGTAATATTTTATAATGCTGTAAACTTTTTACGTAAATTGTAGCACTTACAAATTTTGTATGCACATTGACTATTAATCTTACAATGTACTAGTAATAAAATTATCAATGGAAATAATAGGGGATATAAAAGGAAATGTCGATTTAGAAAGTACCAATTGATGTTAATTTGACGAATAATCCATTTAATATATATTATATATAGTTTGAAAAATTGAGATGTATGTACTCGTATTACTTTTGACTTATGCATTTTTTTGAAATCGTTTACACTGTCCCAAAATTTTCACATTGAAATGATGATTATTGAGTAATTGTATAAATCAATCCCGCAGCAAGAAAATTTCTCTGAATTCTGGCACTACGAGAAATTACGAGAAATTGGTCAAATATTGAAAAACGAAAAAAAATGTTGATATTTTTTCTTCTTTTAATTTATTTATATAATATAATGATGCCCAAATAAATGTATTGTACTAAGTCCAGTTAATTTGCATTTTACAAACATTTTAAGCGGCCTTCACCATGAGAATAGAAAAAATCAGAGCATTTTTATGTCGCTACTACATATATTCGATTGTTATTATTAGTTTTTCATTGTAATGCTAATGATACTTGGTATGTAATTTTAATTGTATTCAATTGTATTTTTTGTTTCCCTTTAAAGATTTAGATAGACAAATATTTTTTTTCTTTATAGAT